>JAOUZG010045806.1:1392375-1404720 GCA_026289955.1 Argiope argentata | reverse complement strand
CACACACACACACACACACACACACACACACACACACACACACACACGCACACGCACACGCACACGCACACGCACACACACACACACACAATTTTACCACATATCATTTACGACCAATTCAGTTGCGTGCTAAGCGGATAATCTCTAAGCTTGGCGAGAAACGCGACGATTATTTGGTGACTTGCAATGGATTTGGCGACTTTGGCGACAAAATGGATAATGATAGAAATTTCGATTTTCACAATCCTTTCAATAGAAACAGATATGCTCCTTGATTGATCTAGAAGGTTCTTGTCTCGCTCCCGGGAGCTATGAAAGGCCAGAAGTCTCAAGATGATGTGTGAATTGAATTGAGTCGGAAGCGAAGCCGGAATCAAGTAACGAGTTGTCGTATTGATAGCGAATCAACGACGGAATAATCCGACGGAGAACCAGCGTGTTGTGGGGCTCAAGCGAGCGCTAAACTGAACTCCTGTGTGCAGAGACTGTGGAAACAGTGTCATGTCATTTGTGCAGCAGCGAATGTATGTTAGTGAGTCAGCAGCTAAAGCAAGAAGACAGTGATTACTTCAGCCGTTTGGAGAGACCGTAGAGCAAAGCTCAGGGGAACCCCTCTCCTGTTATATTTTTTCTCACCGTTTTGAGTACTGTGTTCGATTACTACTTGTAGGCTACTGTTTGCTGTAGCATGCTTCTATGTGCTGTTCTGTGTTCATCATGGCTGTACATATTTATCGTCTGTGTATTTACCGTTTTAGTGTTGGTGTCTTTGAGAAAATAACTATCGTTGTTGTTTATACTGGGTACTGCTGATTTGTCTTCATACCCTACACTTACTATATAAACGAGTGGCTTTCTGGCACAGAGCTAGCTCGTCTTCCCCGTGTTCGGGAATTCTCGCGCTCGAGTCCCGGTTAGGTCATGGTTGCTCTTCTGTGTGTTATCTGTGATTTGTGTGACTGTGCCCCCTGTAAAAAGGAGATGTGCAAGTGAATGTTATGAGTGTGTAGCTAATGTCGTACTCTTGCCCCTAGTTGGCGCTACTTAAAACAATAGCGGGCGCTACTTAAACAATAGCAAACAATATCAGCGGGGCTTGTCCATGGCAAGTGCCATAAGTAACAACAACTATATCAACGGACCCCCGATGATATTTATAAAAATATTCATTAAAACATTGTTTAGTTTTTCTTGTAACATTTTCCCAATATTTAGCATTTTTAATATTAATATTATCACTATATTTGTTAAATATATGATTTTCAGAATATACATAGTTTCCTAAATAAATTCAAATGTTGTTTATAAAAGACAAAATAGAAAAACAACAAATTAGTAATTCTGACTCCATATTTTTGGCCACGTGACAAAATTTAAGGATTAACTTAAACTCCCAAAAGTATATATTTCAGCAAGTCTCTGTAAGAAATAAAATATACTTTAACGAAAGATAAGGACAACAAAAAGTTTTCCTGGATTGTTTAAAACAATAGTGATATATTAATAACTGTTAAAATATTTGTAGCATTCAAAATTTTATAACTTGGTCAGATTTGACGGAAAAGTTTTTTTTTTGTTTAAATGTTGGAATGTTAAAAATATTTTACAGCAATTATATACAAATCAATTATATACAAATTATTGCATGTAATAAATATACAGCCTGCTAAAACAAAAGATTAATTGAAAACACATTTACAATAATTGAGCAATCTAGATGAATGAAATATAATAACCAAATAATTATCGGTTCAGACGATAAAAATTATTATTATTTGCTTAAATTTAAAAAAGATGTTTTGCACTCTAAAGCCATCTGACTCACCCGATGATACGCTGAATAAACCATAAAACTGAATGATCGGACTACTGTAACAGCAACACTGGCGGGAACGGTAGTTGAGTCCTAATATCCTTCACCGGCAACGGCACAGCCTTTCTGGTAGGAAGTACGTCCCGTCATCGAGTAAAGCCTATTAGTGTACACTCCATTGCGGAGAGATACAACCATCAAGCCGGAAGCATCTCATCCTCATTTCGAGGTGCACCTCCGGGGGAATTTTGCGTTGTTAAGTTACCGAAAGTGATAATGTTTTGTATCTGCAAATTTCCTTAAATGTATATGCATGCATAAAATTGCTACGAAGAATTTTACTTAGCAAATTCAAAAACACAAGGAGAAATAAAATTTTACTAAAACGGATTAATATTCGGGTTACTTGTCTCTATTTTAGTATAAATATATTTAACATATTTAAGTTCCTTATTTCCCTCAAAATTGAAAAGCTTATTTCGTCTTAATATCTAACAGTCTCATGAAATCCAGAGCCTAAATTTTGTCTATTAATTTTAATAAAAATTTGTGCAAACAATATCTTTGTCTGAGAAATTCATCACCAAAGGCGGAGAGTACTTAATAAGACACGAGTGCTCTCTTTATGATTTCTGCAATGCTATAAGTTTTCCAAATTAGTCTTTGGAAAATGAGCAGTCGGGTGAATCATATGAGTCAGTGGAAGGTGAGTCATAGAATAATTTGAAAATTCTACTTCAATTCCATATTTCATAGTGAGTTATTTATATTTTTGGCAATGCATTCTTTACGATATGAATGGCGAAAAACGGCGCTAATCCTAATAATCAAATTAATGACGAAAAATTAGTGTAATATGTGCGTCGTGATGACTGACTTACAATTTACTGAATTAATGTAAATGGAATTGGTTTATCTAATGGTAGATGTGATAATCCATCATTTATCATTCATGTTTCTTTTACAACATTATGTCTGAGAAATATTCATAAGATATTCAACATATTTTTTTCATATGTATGATATATTAGGAAATAACTATGCAATGAAAAATGCTTCCAAAGCAAAACAAACTAAAGAAGAAAAACACACACACATATTTTCCAAAATTGAACTTCGCAGACATGAACTCCCCGAACATTCAAAAGCATTTTCTACATCATAAAGTCAATAAAAGATGCGTCTTCATAATGATAATTGTGTTCGTAAACCGTTTACTCAATGCAACTCAGACGCTCAAACACAAACTCAATACAACAAATTTTTTTCAGTTTCTTTTCCGTTATCTTTCTCAGCAAATTCTTTGGAGAAGAACAGGATTCTTTTTTTTAATACTCGAAAGTTAAACCCAACCCGAAGAAAAGCACCATCCTCCCTCCCCAAGGTGCCTGAGCATATATCCAATTCCGGGAGAATACTGCAGTCTGTCTGTCTGCTTTTGCGAAACAATTTAGGCCAAACTATTTCTGCTGCTTTTTCCAAAAGCGTGTGTCTGTTTATTGGTGTGTTTAGATCGCTGAAATATTTAAGATTGGAGTCCCGAGTGCTTTGAGGAGAGCGAGAATCTGTCAGGAGGTGCTCTCGGGGATCTGGAAGGGAAGTTCTCGAGCTTTCGAGAGTGATTAGAAGTAGTATTACCTCCCTTCCTGTTTTCAGGAAATGCAAATATCTGTTTTTCTGTTAGTTATTTTGCTTTTTAAAAGAGCATTTTTAACGTTTCGAGGGGAATTTTGTGATGGCAGTGATATTGATGATTGTGTGAAGTGTAAATCGAATTCTGTTTAGATTTTGAAAATCTCACAATTTCAAAATTTAGTTATGTTAAGAATATTGTATTCGTGAATCTTATTACAAGGTATTATTATCGCCACTCATTTTCTGGCTTCTGCATTTCGAATATGATGGCTTTCTTTTTTTAAAATTCTTCGCTTTTTATAGTTAAAAATGTATTTCTGTGTTTGTCATAAATATTTTAGTACTCTTACTTTTGTAATCAGAGATGGATTATTGACTAAAAAATCGAAGCAAAAAAAGTAGAAGAAGGGGGAGAAATGAAAATGGAATCAAAAATCAAATTTTGAGTTCTCATGTAAGAAAATTAGTAATTTTAAGTCATTATTTCTCTTCAGTAATTTAAGTCATTAACCAGTTTAAGCTGGTTTGAAACAATCACGAAACCTCTCTCTCTCTCTCTTTATATATATATATATATATATATATATATATATATATATATATATATTCAATTTTTGTAGCTGGCAAACAAGTTTGGGAACTCGATTAATTTTGAGATGGAGTAATAGCTATGATGTCAAAGTTCTAAGTCAGTCTTTTAAAAACGCAGCTGCTTTCAAAGAAACACACATAATAAAAAGGCATTACTGGCAAAAACAGGTACAAAATAAATGCGATTAAATGATGTTGATGTATTGAAATTTATGCTTTCTTCATTGCCTATGCGATTTCGAGCTTCAATTATTCATTGTCTTCAATTATTCAAAACCACCTAACAAAACGAATTCCTGTTCGCACACGACAAAAATAAGGAGAAATGTTGAATATGAGAATTTATCTTTATTCAACTATAATCAATTTTTCCCATACAACTCATTTCCACTTTAATTAAATTGTAAAAAAAATTATGCAATATATTTTTTTCTTAAGTAAATGGATTCTTACCATTTATATATTCAAAAAAAGTAAAGATATATATAAAGTAAAAAAATGAAATATAAAATGCGTTTTAATTTACGTTTGCGAATCATAATTATCATGAAGTGTGTGTGTATGATGTGACATAAATATTTACTTTTTTTTAATCCATAAAAAATTTGCTTCAAAGAATAGTAATGAATATTAATTATAACTCTCAGACCGTAACTTTTTCATTCAAATAGAATATTTTATTCAAAGAAAGATAATAAAATTAGAAATATTCATCATTTTTTTGAAATGCATTGAATTTATGGATACAAAGAATTTTTCGTCATATACTGAACTGTAATTTTTTATTCTTCTTTTTATAAAAAAAAACGTAAACAAATAAAAGCATTTATGAAATATTTGAATTAAAATGTTTAATTATGAAATCTTTTCATGTTATTTTTAAAAATTCAACTTCAAAGAACCTTCTACAAGTTTATGTGCTAAATGAAACTTTTTCTGAACTCGAAACATAGTCATAACTGATAATGTACTTGTTCAGAAATATAAAAAAGAGAATGGAACAGAATCTTTCCTAAGAAATCATTGTAGTGATAAAAAGAGTGAAGAAATTTTCTTGTTAATATGAAGATAAGAAATTAATAAGTATGATATGTCAATTAATCAATGATTATCTGTAGTTTTATGTACGAAGAGGAATAGTTTCTGAACTCAGAACACAATCATGTTGTTGTCCTGTTACTGATGGCAATTTTTTTCAAGCCCACTGACAAACTTATCAGTGATTTGAATCGATTGAGAATCTTTTTTTTTTCAGTAGCACCAATTAGGGCCAAAAGTAAGACTTAGTTACCCACACCACTCCATTTTACAGAGTGGACTTCATTCATGCATTTCATTTATACATTTACAGATCATAATTTAGATCCGGAAAAGCGAACAATCACATCTGAACCAGCAGCCCCAGTGGCATTACTTTCGATATGGAAGAATTTGTGACCACGACAGACTTAACGTGCAAAGGCCACCACACGCACACGCAAGGAGAGTCTTCGTCTGGAGGATTCGAACTCTCAGCCCAAGGGATGCGAGTCCAACGCCCTACCAAACAGGCTATCAAAGCTGGAGCACAGATATAAATGATAATAAATGCATCCAGAAAGATAAACAACAAGAAAGTGGAGCGGAATCTTTGCTCAGCAAGTATTGTAAAAGTGGAAATCATAAATACATTTTACCTTTTGATAAGAAAAGAAATAAATAAGAGTAAAGTTTATTTATTAAATGAAATTTTTCAGAAGAAATATTAAAAATTAAATTTTAGTGGTGTAGGTAAAAATATTGGAGTATTAAAGTAAGAAATAAACGAAAACAATTGTTGGCTTAGAAAACTAACAATAAAAATGATTCACATAAGAAAAGTACATTTAATTTTGCAGTTGCAGTGTTTTGCCGTAAAGTTTGTTCATACATATAAATACGTATTTTTGTGTACATAATGCTGTGATTTAAAGTACAAAAGAACACAAAATGCACAGAAGAAACGCAGATTATGCTTTCATAGACTCTTAAGATACAGGAATCAAGGTCTTGAAATATCTAACTTGCATTTTTAACTTCCATGAATTGTTGAAATTTACAGAATTATTTCAGTTTGTATTAATATTTAATTAAAATATGAAGATGGAAGAAAACGATAATCGAACGTTCATTATCGATTTAATAAGAAAACATACTTCTTGAACAAGATAAGTTTTTCTAAAAGTTAGAAAACTGTTAGCAGAGAAATACTTATCCACAATGAAAGTTCCTTTCCTACGTGACTTAAAAGCTCAAATCCTGTCAGGATCCGACTTATCTTAGTTGGAGCCCAGAGAACACTTTTTTTGCGACCCCTCTGTTTTATTACTTTTAATCTACTTTTGGGGCCACCCTATGCTGTGAGTCCCTAAAGTTGATCCGTATGCCCCTGCCTTAGTCAAGCTCTGGAGCTTGTCCACTTCGGCTTCTGTTCGCACACGAATATTTTCTTGCTGAAGTAGAACACTTAAATCATCACTTTATCCCTCAGCAAAAAAACATCGTGAGAGCGTATCACGTGATATGAAAATGAATTTTGAAATCTGTTTGTTGTAATACGAATATACGCATGGCAAGGGACAGTCGCACATTCAAATATTCCGAACCAAAGTACTTTAATCATCATTTTATCATTCAGAGAAAACCACCAACATGGGGTTTTACGCGAGACGAAAGGTGATATTGTAATAAAAAGAAATATGTTTGTTGTAATACAAAGAAGTGCACGGCAAAGGACAGTCACACGGTCCAATACTCCTGGCCATGGTGTCTAGTACATCGTTCAGACAGCAGGATTCCTTAGTGTTTGTTAAGTTGCAGGGTCTGAAGAGGCTCGTGATTCCTAAAGAAGGATCAATGCAGTCACATTTTACGTAGCTCTTTTTTGGATACAAGTTTGAATGCAATCGTTTTTAGTTATGATTTAATTTGGAATCTTTGCAGCCATCTGGATAAGGATAATCTAAGATAGAGAGTCTGCTTTAAGGATATTAAGGTGTCGTGTCCTGGACTGATAAAGAATCCTTCCTCTTCCGGATTTGGGCTTTGTTTCGGATCGTGAATGATTATTTTGGCTCCAAAAGTGTGAACGGTGCTTTGGTAACCAGCCGACATCAGATGCAATGTGAGTGCCAATCTGCTGTTAAACCCAGCTTCTGAAACACGTAAGGGATTTAAATGAGGAAATGCTTTGTTGAAGGTGATGCAGTTTCCAAATCGAAAATTCACGAAATTATTCACGCGATTCTTAGGGCATTGCCTGCCATCAAATGAGCATCCTTTCAAAAACTCTGATGAGTCAATCTTCAATATGAAACGTTCAGTTTCGTTCATTTCATAGTATTTTATCAAAAATTTCATGGTTAATTCATATTTTTCATCTTGCTTCGATGTAACATTCTCCAATTTTTTGCAATATTGCAAACATCGAAGTTCAGAAATTACCGGGGCTGTGGTGGTGGAAACATTGCCATATGAACGTATGTCTTCTTCTTCCATTAGGCTCAAATTGGGTTATAGCTGGGAAAGTCAAATTCTGTTCCAGATTCCCATGGAAACTCAGAATTATCGGATACTGAAAATTCATATATCGTGTAGACGAAAAATGTTGTTGAAAATACCCAAAATACCAGTTTTTTTTGTTGTAGGTAGAATAGTTGATTCTAGACACACTGTAAATGGACTTAAAGTGGATGAGAGTTATAAAATTACAATGGAGTTTCCCAAGTCATGAGGTATTTGGAGGTAGCTTGCATTTATGGGTAGCATTTCTTGTCCAAGACTTACACGCTTTAAAATAATTAATTTTGATATAATTTGGTGTTGCATATCGTTTTGAAAGCATCCTCCTTTTTGAAAGTAAATGTCTAAACATAAAATCTTATTCCTTCAATATATGGCGCATTTAAATATCGTGTTCCTGTAATTCCTCAAAGCATTTACAAAGCTGATTAAATAGCATACGAAGCTTGTCACCATTTTCAGTGTTCTAATATATGAAATGAATACTCATAGAAAATATTTACTGGTCAGGCAAAACATTTCTACATTGTAACTAAGAGAATTTCAACTAATTATTCGAACAGACATTATGAGAGATATAATGAATATTGCAATAGCAGCATTTGTATTGAAATTTTAATATGGTTTTAATATAGCATAACAAATTTTCGTAAATATGTTTCTAATTTGAATATTTATACCGATTTGTTGTCTTGTTTTTGAAATAGATTGACGTAGCAAATTAAAGTGTCTGCTTTTTGTCGTTTTTTATTCTAATAGACTTTGAAAATAATTGAAGTATTATTTTTTCGGATAGGAGAGATTTTTAAATAAAAAGACAATTAGTATTTATAATTTAATTTACATTTTCCTTGCAAATTGAGTATTGACCGATAAAAAGAAACGACAAAAATAAATTGACTTAAATAAAAAATGACTTGCGGTGTACCCTAATTTCATCTTTCCAAATGGAATTTGTGTCAGAATTGTTAACGTTTAATAGGATCATTTTTTTTCCTCAGTGATGTTAAATTGAAATATTTTTGAGATTGAAACTCGTGGAATTGAAGCAATTCATTTAGCTCATTAGATAAAATTAAAGTGTTTATTTACATATGTAGAAAGTTTGAGTAATTTGATAAAGAATTAAATGTTTTTGACAGTAAAATTTTTAATAAAATTTCCATTAATATTAAAAATAAATTGACGTAGGCAAATATGAGTGGACTTAACCATTAGACGCAAAGCTACTAAAATGGACATATAATAATAATAGTAATAATACTGATTTTGACGTGTTTTCCCGAATCTGCAAATATTAGACGAGTCAGGCAACTATGAGAGTAATAATCCTTATTTGTTGAAATGAAACCTATTCAGTTAAAAAATTTTTTTTTAAAATCTTATTATAAAAAGTTGATAGGTTTTTGAAGTTAGATTTAAAGTTGTAGGGTATTTTGAGAAATTAAAACTTGAATAATTCCATCATAAATGTATCTTCCAAAACATTACGAGAAGTTAAACAGCTACAAGAGTAATAATTTCCATTTATGATCAAGAAAACAATCAATGTTTAGCTAAATTCTTTTTAATCTTTTTATACGCTTGTTATAAAATCTCAAATAACAATTTATTTCAGTGAATATGAAAACTGAAATTAATTGAAGTATTTTTTACTTCACCAAATAACGATGCTCTCTCACACAAAATTGTATTCTACAGAGTATTCTTAAACACTGTTTATTAATTTTAAAGTATGTCTGAGTTATAAAAGGAGGTTATTTTTATAATAGAACAAAGCCGCAAGAGCGCAATACAAGTCCATTTTTTTATCGAATTAGATAATAAAGTTAAAATATACAGGATAGAGTTCACAATGTAAATTTAATGGAACACCAATTGATAACAGCAGAACTAATTTTAATGAATAAAAATGCAGCAAAGCCTTTGAAAAATATTTAAGTATTTCAGAAATTTATAATTGCTGCATTGTTATTACTGTACCACGCTTTGGGGTTCTTGTAGATTGATACACAAATCATAAGACGAATATTCGTAGAGATTTTTTGAAGATGCAGGAAATTTCAGTGAGTACGAGTAACTATTCGCAGCTGCAATTCAACTAATACAACAGGAAACAGTTTCCAAACACAGAGGTCTCTAATACCTCAGTGAGATAGCAGCTTCTCTGCACTGGGCTAACACTCCAGTTTTTACTACTCTCTCTGGTTAATTCAAGGTGGTATTTATACCTGACTTGTCATGAAAATCTAGGACTTTCACCTAGGCTAACTCGAATAATAGTCCCATAGCTTAAATGATAAAATTTTCAAGAACTATTTTTCACCAAATCTTGCCAAAAAAGACGCCAAGTGGCCGAATCAATGGAAGATATTTCAAGACGAATACAAATATTTACAGAAATATTTACAAATTTTGTAACATTACTCTATTGAAAATACTTTTGAATTATTTTAATTTTGAAATAGTTTACTCTTTAAATTCCATTAAATCTTATATATACATTTGTTTATCTATGAATTCCATCCTTTTTGGAATTCTTCAAATCAAGCGCGCAGATTATTTTCAAAATAAAGCGAAATATACAATTGATTATGATTTCCAAGTAATAAGAAAAATTCCATACAGAGATTTAAAAAAACAATCACATGTCATCAACATAAATGGGGTCTGCTTCGTTCGACAGTACCATACATCAAATTCTTTCTGACTCAAATCTTCGAAGCAATGAAATAAAATAATTCAAATGATCGATTTGACCTCCAGTGTATCTTTTTGTTTCATTAAATAAATTGAGAGAGAAATCAAGAAATGAATTGCGACTTCAATTTGATTAAGGTTAACTTTTTGATCAGAAATAAGCGTTTCAATTAATCAGCTAATGGTTTAAAAAATGCCGCAGTTCATTTTTTCGAACTGAAAAGGAAGACAGGGAAACGCTGCGGTTCGCGAGGGAAAAGCGACGAATTAACTTCCCGATAAAGTCAACTTTTCCCTTTCGGAATTCTTCGCATCGCATCACCTTGTCAAAGTTTTAAGTTAATCATCTGAAAAGTTATCGTCTTGTGGAGTTTGTTTTTCCAAAATTGCTTTCTGTTCTACTCAATTCAGATGAAGTTTCCCTTTTCCGTTTAGGGAATCGATACTTTTACAGCTTAGTGAATAATCTTTCATTTTTTTCTTTTTTTACAGAGATTGACGATTTTGTTTGAATGAATTAAAAAGAAATGTAATAAAAATCCATAATATTTTGTTTTCTAGAGAAGTTTTTTTGATGAAATTCTTTAAATAAGTTCTTAGTTTCATTATGTTCTTGTTATTAAAAAAATGCAACTTTGATTTACAATGCAACTTATTCTATGTTCTCCTATGTTATAAGATTCATTAAAATCGTTAAGAAAAAGCGATGATGCAACTCTTAACTATTAAATTGCTCAAATATTTTAATTTTGATTTTGTTAACTCTCTGAAACTGTAAAACAGTGGCAAAAATGATAGGAAGGAAGGAATGAAGGTTTAATCTTCGGCGTATGCTTCAGAAAATTTGTGTTTCAGGAGATTGTAAATAAATTAATATTCTGCAAATTATTTACTTGTAAAGTTAATTAACCAATAAAAATGTGGAATACTGGATTGGGATTCTGCTGTGTAAAATTTCTCGATTTACTACTTTTTCAAATTTATTTGAAAAAGCGATCGAACGAACAGAATTTTTACAAAAATGAGTGAAAACCTCGATTTATTATACGTATGACTGTGATTAATTTGACATAATTTGAAATGTAAAGGATTAGTCTAGATGAAAATGGTAGTAGATTAAGAGAAATAAAATATGTAATCATACTATTAGTTTATGATAAAGGTTTACACATTTTTGCTCTCTCACGTTGAGGTGCATTGATTTATGCTGTTATTTCCTGTAAATCATATCACGTCTATTAAGTTTTCATACTCTCAAAAATTATCGATTAATACAGAAATATACGCATTGAAGGAATTTAAATAAAAAATATATTTGATTATTGGCCATTAAATTTTCCTAGAATTATTTTAAGAATTATTTCTTTGATTGGTTTAGATAAAAGGAAAATTGAAAAACTTGTATGAATCTAGGAAATAATTGATATCATGTAACTTCTGAAAAGTAATTTGATAAGTAATGAATAATAAGGACATTTAATAAGAAATATGAGATTTCGTAATCATTTCAACATGTTGAATGCTTTTTTTTTCTATTTGAGACTGGTAATCCGAAATAAGAATTCCGTAATGATGATAGAGTATCTTAAATTTATTGCACGCCCTAATGGAGGACACTGTGTTATGTTGATGTGAAATCAGCGGTTATTTACCCTGATTTTTGCCAATCTAATAGAAACAACATTGTTTGAATCAAGTTTTCTTCACACTTAAGGTCATCCCTTCCATCAAGAGTATCTCGAAATGATGATGAGATGCATCCTACATAGTAGTTGGATCTTGCTATTCCTGGAAGTACACTAACAGGGCAAGATCCTTACATGGATGACGGGACGTGCTTCCCTCAGGAGGGGTTGTAAAGAAACCATTGAGGGCCCTTAGGATTAATCAGAGCTCCCGCTAGTGTTGCTGTTGAGGCGGTCAGGTCATACAATTTTATAGTTTAGTTTCGTGTGCTTTCGTTGCGGGTTGCAGAGTCTTGTATGACTTTAACGTGCAGAGTCTTGTATAACTTTAACTTGCAGAGTCTTGTATAACTTTAACTTGCAGAGTCTTGTATGACTTTA
>JAOUZG010045806.1:1375350-1392365 GCA_026289955.1 Argiope argentata | reverse complement strand
ACTTTAACTTGCAGAGTCTTGTATGACTTTAACTTGCAGAGTCTTGTATGACTTTAACTTGCAGAGTCTTGTATTACTTTAACTTACGGTCATGCCATCAAACTCCGGAGACTTAGGCAAGGTGGGATTATCTCCAACTTGGAGATAATCCCACCTTGCCTAATTATCTCCAACTTGATTACATGAATCAGGTATTTTTAATTTTTGAAAATGGTAAATAAAATTATGTAAATTTATTTATTTGTAGCTTTTTTCATTTTTTGAGTGCACATTTCTTAAAATGATTTCTTGAAACATATATTTAAAAAAAAGAAGCGATGCGTAAGATAGTAACGTATTGTATTTTCTGACGTATTTCTTTACAATAATACTATTAATTACTTTATTACAATAATACTATTAATTAATTTATTTAAAAGTTTCGATAAAGAAAGTTAATTTTAACTTATTTTAGTTATAGATTCTTCCGGTATAATAGAAATGTCACCTTTAAAACAATGACAAGGTTCCCTTCTTGTATTTTCATATATTCATATAAATGAGATGAAACGAACGAAATCGATAATTTGTTTCATTTAGTCAACAGAATTTTTTTATGGGTCTTCTTCATAGTGAATTCGCAGAATCTTGCTTCCGAAGAACTCTCATTTTCAGTCTTCCTTAAAATGCATGACACTTAACAAATATTGTCGAGTCGATAATTTCAAAACATGCGAAGAAATTGTTACATATTAAATGCTAAATAATCAAAGATAACTCAGATGAAACAAGCATAATCAAAAAACAGCTTACATAAGAAAAAAAATATGTGAAAAACATCTTAAAATAATCATAAAAACGTCTTTATAGTTCTTCACATTGGATTTGAGTTAGTTCTTAAGTAATTATCTTTCTCAATAAATTATATTGCTGCTTGAAATGGATACAGCTTTTTCCTTCCTTGATTAAGGCAAACTTTCCATAAATGGTTTAAGCAAAGAAAATTTGATTTAATATAAAATTATATTAGGTTATAAAGATTATATAAAAATTATAGAGATAATAAAATCCCTTCTTATTGGAATTATAAAATAATTAAAATATTTTAAATAATATAAAATTTACTTTTTATAGAGATTATGATTATAAAATTGACTCGTCTCATTATTTTTTCGCATTTGGAATACATGAACAGAAAGTATTGTAATCGCCAAAAAAATGTGAATTCGAGATTTTGACGAATATTCCATTTAATCTGAATTTATCATACTGCCTATCTATCTGCATTTAATCAAACTTCTATCAAGTTAAAATACACATCTTCATTACGACTGGGTCGCATCGTTCTCCTTAGGTGTCTTTAAATGAAGGCACCTTTGTGAAAATTTGCTACTCTATGACTACTGGTATGTGTTTGAATTTCCTATTTCTAATATTTGTTCGTTTTTTAATGTTGTATTTATACTTTTTTTATTACGTGTCTTTTTTGGTTTATCTCTGTATTTTAGTAAATTCGATGCTTCCCTTAGACTTAGGATTTGTAAATTTTTCGGGTCATCAGCACATTTTATTTTTTGGACTTTAGTCAAATCCGTTGACAGAAAAAAATTCCCTATTTTTGGAATCCCTGCCTGATGATGACCCTTGAGTCTTCTGTCTCAGTTGAAAGTCTTCAGGCGCCGGATTTCTCTCTCTCTCTCCCAAATCAATATTTTTTGATAAATTAGGTATATTTATTATTTAATGAAAATTAAATAAAATGAACAAATTTCTTTGTTTACTTAAGTAGAAACTGACGAATTTTTTTACATTGCTTGCCTTAATATAAAAAACTAAGGATGAATAAATAAATAAATAAATAAGAATAATTTCTAAATACAAGTTCAATTAATCATTATCAATTGTTACGTTTTGCGTGCTTTATTTTACGTTGATCTTAAAAAGGATTTTCTTTTATTCCCCTTAACAACAGATTAACCAATTACTATTTTCGTTTGGTTGAGTAATCTTAATATTAATCCTGCCATAATTAATAACTTTCATACAATAAAATACAATATTCAGTAATCTTAAAAATAATTTATAGGATTAACAGTAATTATGTAATTTTACCTTTCATCTTTCAGTCAACTTTTAAATATTTTTTTTTGGAAAACATCAGTACTCACAAATTTGAACTCTAGCATGAGAAATCAAACGATATGGATAAAAGTAATTTTACAGAAGATTAAAAGACGTAATTACTTAACTTCTACACACATAAAAATTTCATTTATGAAATAATATGTAATTATTTATAAAAGAAATATTTTCTTGTAAGAAAACGATATACAATGCAATTTAGTTTATTCACTTTTCTGATTAAGTTTTCTTCAATTCCTTAAAAAATAAAATTCCAGACAGTAAATAAATTGCAAACTGAAAGTAATATTGATTTTAAAATTTATTTTGCAAGAATCTGTAGGGTTTTTGTGAGCAAGTTCTTATAAATTTTTCAGCCACATTGAATTTAACTAGACACTATTCATTTTTAGATTCTAAAAAAATAATTAAAAAAATTATTAAGCTGTTACTAAAACTCTAATTTCAACAAAATAACCATCAATTCATTAAAATTTCAAGAAACTACTTTTAGAAAATATTTTCTAATGGTTTAAAAAAGTTTCGCATACAGATTTAACTAAAAGGTAGAAATGAATTTTAAAATATTTCTTAATTTATGTTTAATCTTTTTGAAATAACATCAGAATCAGTCAATTGCATAAGTTAATGCAGTAAGAAATGAATAATAAGAAATGAAATATCGATAGCTTTTCTTACTGAAATTATCTGTTAAATTGCATTTGGATTATATTTTACTTCCTATTTTGTTACTTGTTTTGGAATTGGATAAGAAGAGAAATTATATAAAGGTAATAAATATCAGAAAAATCAATGCGTCTGCTCCGAACTAAAATAGTATTGTTTTAATTGAAATTAATTAAAAATTACAATTTAAAAATTGGTTCTTATGGCATTTATCAAATTAAAAAAGAAGTTATTCCAGTCTCTCCAACCCATCACGGAAGCACATTGATTTTAACCCAAAATGCTGAGTGACCGGACCACAGCAATAAAAACACTGGTTGGAACTGTGGTGGAATTAAGTGCCCTCACCGGCCACGGTACAACCCTTCCTGTAGGAAGCATGTCCTATCATCAATAAGAGGAGCCTATCCTCACCTATTAATATACTCTCCAGCGTGGTGAGATCCAACATCCATGCCGGAAAAGCATCTCATCCTCATTTCAATTGGGGTAAATTAAATGAGAAAACTGGAGCAGTTGTATTTTTTTATAAAGTTAATAAGAAAATATTATTTAATCCTTTCTAGAAAAATTTATTAGTTTGGTTTATTTGTGAGATACGTTACCGATTTTTTTGCGCTTGTTCTGAATTTTGAAGATATTAGGAAGTTATTTTAAATAAGGTGATTATGAAGTTAATTTTGTTTTTGATAAAAGAGTGCAATTTCTTTTTGTTTTTGTTAGTTTTATCGTAAATAGAAATAATTTTATTTGGTGATGGGAAATTTTTAAATTTTTGTAAAATGATAACGAGTTTATTAATAAGAATTAAATTATATTAAATTTTTTTATTTGATTGATGTAAAATAAAAATATATGATTTTGTTATTATATATTTAACTTTTTGTCCATTTAATTGAATTTTTAGGGGAAAATAAGAATTTGATTAAATGTTTCTATGTTATGAATCTCTTTTGAAATAAATATCGATGAAAACATATCAGGATTAAAGTGACCCGCAATCTAAAATTCAATTTTAAAAAGTTTAAAATGAAATCTATTATGCATATTTCACTGTATCTTGCCAGAACATCATTTCTTGAACGGCCAAGCACCCCTTGCTCGAGCAAGTTAAATTATATTTTTATTCATTTTAATCGTTTCATTGAATGAGTTCCTTTAGTGTTGCAAACGATCCAAAAAACTTTGTCTGGCAGTAATTGTTTGAAAAAATATCTCATTTCCTATTTATTTATTTCATATAATTAAGTGCTCAAAATGACATTTTTCTAGGTTTTATTTGTTGTAGCCATTAACTCATTTTTAAGAATCAGAGCTATTGTAAATGCAATGGCAACGTGTTTTTAAAAGCTGATTTTTCGAGTTACTTGTGCAGGTAATAACATTTTTATTTTTCACCTACGGATTTTTGTTGACGCCGAAATCTCATCCGAAATACAGCATGATGCTCTGACATGATAAAAATATTTATGTATCCAATGCACATGGATATTAATTACTATTAGAGATGAAAAAGACCGAACTGTTGACAGTTCAACCAGAAAAGTAACCTAAAAGGCATACTCGCATACTGTCAAATAAAGTTTTATTAAACATAATGCTTTATATGATCTGTAGTGCAATGGTCACGAAATATTAACCTTTGATTTGAATTGGGCATTTTCATTGAATCCGTCATGTGAATTTCAAATTCAAAAATATGATAGAAGGATATTATCAAAATGCTTCCTAATTCATATACTAATTAAATCAAAACAGAAGTCAATAGAATAAAACCAATGGAATGACTTTTCCATTTTTATTTCGGTTTTGATTGGAAGAGAATTTCTCTTATCTTTGAAAGAGAAACTGGTACTCTATTTTAAAAGCGTTCAAATTCAGGCACCACAAATTACTAGAAAGCTAGCTTTCCTTGTAAAGATAATTTCTCTGCCTTCTTTAAGACCCCAATGACAACCCATTTATAAAGGGGTTGAAATTCAAAAGAGGATTTCGTTTATAGGTTGCAAGCAAATATATATTCGGACATCCTTTGAAAGCAATTAGAAATACTTTCTGTCCCCTAGATCATCTATAGGAGCTTCTAAAACAAACGATTGTCGTTGACTTGTTGAAAGGGCGTTTGGGAGTTTTCATCACTGATAGAGTTAGGAAAGTAGTTGAGGAAAACTTTTTTTCCCAATTATTCTGCTTTTTTGGAAACATATATCTTTTTAAAGGATTAATTTCTCTTGAAAAAAAATGGAACTTTAAAATTGGAGAGTGTGTGTGGGGGGGTTGTTAAATTAAAGAGGAAAATAAAATAAAAGAGGAAATTAACAGATTAATGGGCTAGGGAGTATTCTTGCATTCGTAAGTGAATTGAAAACAATAATTTTGTTTCCTCTTATTTCAAAAAGATATAAATTAATTTTTATTGATCTTTTGAATTTAAAACTCTTTAATCTAATAAGAATTCTACTAAAAGGTAATTCAATTATCAAAACTTTATTTAAAATTTAGGTTATACAAAAAATTTAGAATGAACGAATTTACTACACGAAATGAAATATGCAAAAATGTATGAATGCCAATTAAACGGACGCAATTACAATGCATATTTCATTTCTCTTAATGTTCATGTGATAAACTACAACTAATGAGGTATACTCTAGTAGTTTAAACTCCAAATTATATATCAAAATCTTTGTAACATTTCTTGCGAAAGCTTTCAATTGCTAAATGCAGTTCAAAAATTAAGCCTTGAAAATTAAAAAAAAATTCAGTTCGATCAATCGCTTATTCCAAGAAATTTTCAAAACTGATCAATCGGAAATTTTACACAACCGAATCCCAATGAAGTTGCTTCAGTTTTAGAGTTTAATTAATTTCCATATTACCGTACACATAAATATTTTATATATTATTAATTAATTAATGGGTTATTTAAAAGATAAATATTATTTTTCTTCTTCTCTATTTTAGAATTTTATTATAAATAGAATCAAAAAGTTTGCATCATCGCTTTTTCTTAACGATTTTAAAAAATCTTATAAAATATTCGTACGTAGAATATGTTGAATTTAAATTCAAAATAGTATTTTTTAATAGCAAGAACTCTAATGGAATTAAGAATTTCCCTACAGAAATTCATCTAAGTAATTTTCTCTAGAAAACAAAATAATATGGTTTTTTGTTAACTTTATTTTTAATTCCTTCAAACAAAATCGTCAAACTCTGTAAAAAGTTTAAAAAATGAAAGATTCTTCACTAAGCTGTAAAAGTATCGATTACCTAAACGGAAAAGGGAAACTTCATCTGAATTGAGTAGAACAGAAAGCAATTTCGTAAAAAAAAACTCCACTAGACGAATACTTCTGAGATGATTAACTTAAAACTTTGACAAGGTGATGCGATGCGAAGAATTCCGAAAAGGAAAAGTTGACTTTATCGGGAAGTTAATTCGTCGCTTTTCCCTCGCGAACCGTAGCGTTTCCCTGTCTTCCTTTTCAGTTCGAGAAAATGAACTGCGGCATTTTTTAAACCATTAGCTGATTAATTGAAACGCTTATTTCTGATCAAAAAGTTAGTCTTAATCAAATTGAAATCGCAATTCATTTCTTGATTTCTCTCTCAATTTATTTAATGAAACAAAAAGATACACTGGAGTCCAAATCAATCATTTGAATTATTTTATTTTATTCCTCCGAAGATTTGTGTCAGAAAGAATTTAATGCATCGTTCTGTCGAATATAGTGGTTCCCTTTAAAGTTGATGCCTTGTTCCTTCAGTATTTGTATCCAATGTTTCTTACTGTTTAACAAATTATATATGCATTATTTGACGCATTGTTTGTATTTGTTTCTATTATCATGTGAAAACATGATGTTGTTTTTGGGATGAGGTGTTTTGGCGTCAACAAAAATCCGTAGGCGAAAAAAATATTTTATTTTCTGCCGAGCATCTCAAAAAATCAGCTTTTAATAACGCGTTGCCATTTTTACAAAAGCTCCGATTTTCTAAAAAAACTAAGTTAATGACTACAGGAAATGAAACTTAGAAAAGTGTCATTTTGAGCGCGTGGTTATATGAAATGAAATAAATAGGAAATGTTATATATTTGTTTAAACAATCAATGCAAAACAAAGTTTTTTGAATCGTTTACGATATTAAAGTGACTCATTCAATGAAACAATTAAAATGAATAAATATATAATTTAACTTGCTCGAGCACATGGTGCTTTCCCATTCAAGAAATGACGTTCTGACATGATACACTGAAATATGCATAGCAGATATCATTTTTATCTTTATTTTTATTATTTTTTTCAGAGATTTGTACTCACAAACAAACTATAAGTTTGTTTATACTAATTAGTATGAGTTTTCAGTTTCTCTCTGATAGTTAGTTAATAAAACCAAAGCCTCTTCCCATTTAAATTTCAAACATCTCACTGCTTTCGGCTTTTTTTCATTCAGTATTAAAATCCCTTAAATCAAATTTTAATCAATAAATGTCAGATTTTGAATAATAGTCACAAGGATGAATAGAACAGGAGCGTCTTTTAATGTTAGCAGGTTACAGTTGCAGTGGTGTTGTGAGTGACTTCCACCTTTTCGGATTAGTACTTAAGACAGCATTACAAGCAACACGTATCTATTCAGACGATAAAGTAAAGGAAGTTGTTCAGAACTTATTGAAGAACCATCCACCACCTTTCTAAAGAAAATGCATACATCTTATAGAAAACCTGATTTTACAACTGCCCATGACAACTTTCTTTTAATTTCGAATAAATATAATGTTTTCATTCAATTGCCCGCATTTCATATAGACAATCTTCATAAAAAGCTGCACTTTCTTAATGAAGACAGTACCATAATAACATAGCGTTATTATAAACGTAAATATCAGCCTCGCCTTTCTAAGTTCCATTAAGTCATTATTCTATGTTTTTATTTCTTCTGTAAACTGAACATAATTAAAACAAAAATCTTCTCCTTTAACTTTCAATTGTGGCAGAAAAATAAAGAATTACTTGATTAAAAAATAAAAACCATTTGAATTTCAAGTCAGAAGCGTAATTCTATTTCTAGAAATTAGACAAAAAAGAATATTTCTGAAGAATTGTCAAATTTCTTCAAAACTTTATTGTAATTAAATTTTAATTGTAATTAAATTTTAATATTAATTTAATTTTAAAATAAGTATTATTAAATAAATTTATAATTAAATTTCATAGTGTTGTAAAATTCATTTTTGGAAGTTATCATTTTCGGAAGTTATCAAAGATAAACCCAAAATTTAGCTTAATTTTAATTTATTAAAAGTTCAAAAAATTCTATCCAAGGCGCACAAGTCCAACTAATACTTTTTTATTCTCCGAATGGCAGCTAAAAATCGCCAAATAGAATTCCGCTAAATAGAATAGTAGAATTCCGCCAAATTTCTTACAGTGATTTTAAAGCAAAAAAATGTCCAAATAATGTAGAATTCCGCCAAATTTCTTACAGGGATTTTAAAGCAAAAAATCTCCAAATAATGTAGAATTCCACCAAATTTCTTTGGCAATTTTTGCTGCCACTCGGCTGAAAATCCAACTTATATATGTACCCAATTTGGTAGCTGATTATTGAATGATCTGACCTGTACAGTATGTACAAACACACAAATTCATTAATTCATCTTTATTAGCTGTAGCTAATTTATTATAAAAGATTCTTTACAAAAAATATCTTAAACCAATTATTAACTTAAAAAATGTATCGAAAATTAATTTTTTTAGTGAGGCTTAGTGAATTTACTTTTGAAACTTTCAATCCGAAAATAGTTTAATGTAACTCTACTAAAAAAATATAATACTTAAATCGTTAAATAAATAATTTCGAAACAAAATCTGTATAGGATAGCATAAATAGGCACATCCATCGTAGCAATAAAATTAGAGGACGACATTATTTTTATTTAAGTCTATTTATCTCTACACAGTTTTTATTTAATAGTCAATACTCAATTTGTATGAAAATCGCGAACCAAATTTTAAATATTAATGCTCTTTTTTATTTAAAAAACGTGCACATCCATGGGAGAACAATCATTAAATCATTATAAACGTTTATTAGAACAGAAAAAGACACAAAGTAGACACTTTAAATTCCTACATCATTCTGCTTCAAAAAACAAAACAACACATCAATATAAATATTCAAATAAAAACAAAGTCAATTTAAGAAAGTTCATTATACAATATACAGCAATGATAATATTTTAAATTTTAATACAGATTTTCTATGTTATTTGTCGTGCCTTTCGTTGAAATTCTCGTGATGTTATTTTAAATAATGAGCTGAAATTCACCTCATTATAATATTAAAGAATATTTTAGCCCTAAATGTTTTCGATGAATACTGAATTCATAGATTAAAACACTGAAGCTTTTGTAGAATATCTGAAAATCACGAGACATTTTATATGTAGTTAATCAGCTTTTTAAATCACTGTTGAATTATATCAATATGATATTTAAAAAGGCTATTTATTGTATATATTAGATTTTATAGAACAGGCGTCCTGGAATAGAGGTAGTGCTTCTTCTTAATTGTCTGGGTGTCCCAGGCTTGAGTCAAGGTTAGGACATGGCTGTTCTTTTGTGTACTACCTGTGAGATGTGTGAATGTGCCCCTCTGTAAAAAGGGGATGTGCAAGCGAATGTGATGGGTGTGTAGTTAAGGCGTACACTTGTCCCTAGTTGGCGCTACTACAAAATAAGAGGCGCTCATACGGCTTAAATCGTTGCCCGCCATCAGCACACTTGTCCTTGGCAGATGCCATTAGTAACAACAACAACAACAGATTTTATGGATAGTCTTTTTGAAAATAATCATGTCTTCAGCGCAAAATGCAGCATCGAATTTTATGAAAAGAAATTATTTTAAAAAGCAAACTCTTAGGAGAACAAATGCTATCCATAAGTGCATTCTATCACCAAATATATCAAGACATGGGATGCTCCGTTGTAATTTTGCAAGTTTCATCAACTTTAAGTCTATTTATAATGTTTCTCGGATCAATCAAACTCGTACAATAGGAAAATTTTTCTGGTTTTGGGTATTTTCAGCAACATTTTTACTCGGCATCTACAAAATATACGAATTTTGCCATGATTACTTTCAGCATCCCGTAGTTCTGAGTTTCCATGTGAATCTGGAACAGAATTTGACTTTCCCAGCCATAACCGTATGCAATCTGAATCGAATGGAAGGAGAAGTAGATATACGTACAGATGGCAACGTTTCCACCGGCACACCCCTCATATTTTCTGAACGTCGAAGTTTACAATACTGTAAGAAATTGGAGAACGGCACATTGAAGCTGGACGGAAAAAATGTATTGGCGATGAAATTTTTGACGAAATATTACGAAATGAACGAAACTGAACGTTTCAAAGTAGGGATTGATCCATCAGAGTTTTTGAAAGGGTGCTCATTTGATGGCAGGCAATGCCCGGAGAATCGCTTGAGTAATTTCGTGAATTTTCGATTTGGAAACTGCATCACCTTCAACAAAGCATTTCCTAATATAAATCCCTTGCGTGTTTCAGAAACTGGGATCAATAGTGGATTGGCTCTCACATTGCATCTGATGTCGGCTGGTTACCAAAGCACAGTCCACACTTTCGCAGTCAAAATAATCATTCACGATCCAAAACAAAGCCCGAATCCAGAAGAGGAAGGATTCTTTATCAGTCCAGGACACGATACCTTAATATCCTTAAAACAGACTCTCTATCGAAGATTACCGCATCCTTATCCGGATGGCTGCAAAGATTATGAATCGAGGACAAATTCCGAAATAAGAACCAAAAATGATTGCATTCGAGCCTGTATCAAAAAAAAGAGCTATGAAAAATGTGACTGCATCGATCCTTCTTTAACAATCATGAGCCACTACAGACCCTGCAACTTAACAAACGTAAAGGAATCCTGCTGCCTGAACGATGTACTAGACGCCATGGTTAGCAATGCTTCACCGTGCGATTGTCCCTTGCCGTGCGTATCTTCTTATTACAAAGAGCAGATTTCAAAATCCCGTCTCGTATCACGTGATCCGCTGTCACGGTGGTTTTTGCGGAATGATAAAGTGATGATCAAAGTGTTCTATTCCAGCAGGGAAATATACGTGCACGAGCAGAATCCCAAGTGGACAGACTCCGAGCTCTTAAGCCACATAGGAAACGAGCTTTCGTTGTGGCTAGGTATCTCTGTGTTAACAGTTTTCAAACTTATAGAAAAACTTATTTGAAATTTTTATTATGTGTGTGCTATTTTCCTTTATATCTGAATTTTATTTATAATATTGTTTTGAAAAACAAAATGATATTCCAGCATGAAAATTTTTTTTTCATAATGAAATCACTGTTTATTGAAAACAATCCATAAAATATAAGAGTTGCGGTCGTTTGAATATAGAATCTGTATACTATTTTATATGTGAGTTATGTTGACGTCCTAGTATTCGTCTTCCACTTGATCTAGACGTAATGGGTTCAAGCCACGGTTCAGGAATGATTGTTCTTCTTTTTTCTATATAAGGTGAATGAATGCACCTCCCTGTAAATAGGGGCTGTGTGAGTGCATGTGATGAGTGAGTAGAAAAAGTCATACCCTTGGCATTAGAATCGCTACTACAAAACAAGAGAAGATAATTAGGCTTAAATCAATGACAACCTCGGCGAGCTTGTCCATGGCAAGTGCCATTTGAAACAACAGCAGCAACATAGCGATTTAAGCATTATTTCATTTTTTAATTTTTGCTAAACTTATTGAAAGAAAGTTCAGTAATTATAGAAAAATGCAAGTGCTTGATTCAAATTTCGGAAAATAATCGCATTTACAGAACTTTTAAATACTGTGAAAGCATTTGTGGAACAATACTTATTTGCTGAGAACAGAATAATCTGGAAATTAAACGCAATGTTTAACTGATTTTTGTTTAGGTGTTTTTAAACTAAAATGAAAATACGTTCCGAATTACAGAATGAAATTTGTAAGAAAGATGACTGTCCGTCCTTATGAACGTTTTAACTTAAAACCGGGAAAAGATCTATGGCATATGGATCATTGGTGAAATTATGAGAATTTTGTATGTTTAGGAATAAATCTGTAAAACGATTTATTTTATGTTAATGTGCCTGTGATAAGATTTGGCGGTTTTTCAAACCCTGTTTTGAAAAACTGGTTTTTAAATTAGATTTACCATGCTTGAAAACCAGTTTTAAAAGTAAATTTACCACATTTGAAAAATGATTTTTAAATTACGAAAACTGGTTTTCTCTAAAGGCCTGAATATTTTCTTCTTCTTCCTTTTAAAAAAATTATTTTTATTGGTTGGGACCGATTTGTCAAGGAGTTGAAGGCTTTGGGTGACTTGATACCCATTTATTAACAAGAAAATATATATATGAATTTCCCTTAATTTAACTAAAAATTTAAACACTGAAATACTTTTGAAATTATTAGATGATTTAGAAGAACGAATTCAAGAAAGAATTAGAATTAGCAACTCTTTTACATTATTTTCAAAATTCACAAAACTTTTCTAGTTCAACGAAGAAATCCAGCGTGTTCCTTTAGCTTACAAACCCAAAATTATTGAGTTGTCTACAATATTTCCGAATTCTTATATGGAAAATGATTCTGATAAAGTGCAAATCGAAGAAACTGATTATCAGAGTAATGATGTTTTTAAAGGTGCCATGGAAAAATCAATTCATAAGTTTCTTGAAGAAAGAAAAAAAAAACAAATCCAAAAACTCTGAAAGCTGAATTTTCTTCATTTGAGGCAACGCATAAGAGAGAGAGAGAGAGAGAGAGAAACACCAACTTACATAGATTTGTTATTTGATGCTTTGAAAACTATAAAACCAAGTTCAGTAGCTAGTGAACGGATAATTTCAGGTAATATTGTATCCAAAACAAGAACAAGACTTAGCCACCGTTAAGAGGACATTTTATGTTTTTTAAAATCTTATTTTCTTAAAATGAGTAAAAATAATATAAGTACTATTTGAAATTTTTGTTTGAGTTTTCATTATTTAGTGCAAGTAATATGCATATGTAATCCTTAATTTTTTAAATATATATTTTGACTTGGATATCGATTTCGCTTTTTGATATTTTATATATTTTAATTAAAATATTTTCCACCTTTTTATGTTTTTTGACAAAAATTTGAAAACTGACTAAAACAGTTTTTTTGTGTGTGGAGATATTGAATTCGGAAACTGGTTTTTCAAAACATCGGTTTTTGTATAAAGCCCTAATATGTGCATTTATGTATATAAAGAGGTTTATTTGCCGATGTCCTGGCGCAGGTGTTGGACAATTTTCATAAGATTCGGGCATCCTGGGTTCTATTACAGGCTCTGGCATGGGGTTTCTTCATCTAATCTATCAGTGATACGTGTGAATGTGCTCCCCGCCTGTAAAAAGGGATGTGCAAGCGAGTGTAATGAGTGAGTAGCTAAGGCGTAGCTACTAATTGGAGCTACTAAAAGAAGAGACGTGTCCATATCTTAAAATTATGGCTGCTCAGCGAGTAATATTAGAAACAAGAATATCAACAACAGAAGTTATTCTTAGAAA
The DNA here is from genome assembly GCA_026289955.1 of Argiope argentata. Lineage (NCBI taxonomy): Eukaryota > Metazoa > Arthropoda > Arachnida > Araneae > Araneidae > Argiope > Argiope argentata. Next base: position 1,378,955 of record JAOUZG010045806.1, on the reverse strand, counting down.
ACTCTTGAAGTTACAAAGATGAAGTTTGGTTTATTATATAGGGACCAAAATAGTAATTTTGTGTAAAATTTTGAATCATATTGGTAAAATTGATGAGGATTCAAGAAAACGAAAATTTATATCGACTGTTAAACGAGCTAAACAACTGTCTATAAGCTCCTGAAGAATGATATAAAGTCCTTCAGTTTTGTTTTGGCAATATGCATCCAAAAAGATATTGAATAACATTTAATATCAGTTATCTTAAATAACAACAAATCAATCAACAACAATTGTCAAAACACTTCAAATGTTTCAAAAATTTGCAGGGTAGGCAATCAAAAGCTTTTTAAATCTGTACATTAAATTTATGTCAGTAATTAACTCAACTTTTCCTTTATTTCATGATTTCTCGGATTTCCCGTTGTAATAAGTTTCACAGTTATCAAACATATATGAATTTGAAATATAATTAAAAAAATCTCTCTCTCTCAGTCTCTCTCTCTCTCTCTATCTGTCTGTCTGTCTCTCTCTCTCTCTCTATCTATCTATCTATCTAAAATTTGCTTAAATTAGCAGCAGATTAAATGAATCATACCGAAAAAAAATTCGTATGTATGAATAGAAAAAAAAATGCTAATAATCAACATTACAAAAAGATTTTGTTGCCTTTTGGTTTTGAAATGTAATCTAATTATCTGATCACAAAAAAAGTGTACTTAAATATTTAAGAAACCCAAGAAAATACATAAAAAATTTAAAGCAACAACTGAATTTAAGTTAATTTAGAAAAAATATTGAAATAAAAATTGAGATGCAGAAAATGAGAGAAGATAATATTTTGTTTTGAGATTCACGAGTACAAATATTCTTAACGTTGTAAATTTTGAAAGAGAGAATAGCAAAATTGAAGAACAATACAATTTACAACTAATACATCAATATAAATGCCATCACAAAATTCCCCTCGAAACGCTAAAAATGCTCTTTTAAAAAGCAAAATAACTAACAAAAAACAGATATTTGCATTTCCTGGAGAGGGGAGGTAGTACTACTTCTAATCACTCGCGAAAGCCCGAGAACTTCCCTTTCGGATCCCCGAGAGCCCCTCTGACAGATTCTCGCTCTCCTCAAAGCTCTCGGGACTCCAATCTTAAATATTTCAGTGATCTAAACACACCAATAAACAGACGCACGCTTTGGAAAAAGCAGCAGAAATAGTTTGGCCTAAATTGTTTCGCAAAGGCAGACAGACAGACTGCAGTATTCTCCCGAAATTGGATATTTGCTCAGGCACCTTGGGGATCGTGGATGGTGCTTTTCTTCGGGTTGGATTTAATTTTCGAGGATTAGAAAAAATGAATCATGTTCTTCTCCAAAGATTATGAGGGGAAAATAAAGAAAATGGAAAAAAATAAAATATTGCTCTGAGTCTGAGTTTGAACTTCTGAGTTGCATTGAGTAAACTGTTTAGAAATGTAATTATCGTTAAGAAGACGCAGACTTATTGAGTGTATGACGTAAAAATATTTTTAAATGTTTGGAGAATTTCCATATGCATTATTTAATTTATTTTTTGTTTTTATGTGGATGGATTTTCTCTTCAAAGCTATTCATTAATATTTGTTATTATATAAAATTTTGTATTGTACAATATCTTATAATATGTATGTCAAGTATATTATTCCTTTTCCAAATAGTCATGGAAAAAAATAAAGATAAAAGAACATTTATTAAATCAATTATTATATCAATCAATAAGTTTATGTACATCAATCATCGTAAATTAATTACGGTACTTATATTACTCTAATTTTTTGTTATTAATATAGTTTGTAAAATAATTGAAATTTTTTTGTCATCCATATCGTAAAGAATCTAATGCTCCACAATGTGTTCTTCTCAGAGTCGAATATTCGAATTTTTATCTAGTCAAGGAAATTTGTGCGTTTGTAATGCAATAATGGAGTTCATTAAAGACACCATGTATTTTTTCTTTTTTTTTGTTAGTGTCATGTTCCGTATTCATTATCTTAGGCCAATCGTAGCCTAGGGGTTTTTTAAATAATTTTTTTATTGCACCAACTAATTTTCCATTACTTGAGATATATATCCTCCGTATATGAAGGCGTTATGTCAATTGGTTTTCTCGCCAGGATGTCATCTAATTATAACCACTTTTCAAGAATCTAATTGTAACCAATATTAAAAATGTCTTATTGTAATATCCTTAATTATATTCTACTCAATACCTTTTGGTATACGAAGTATGGAAAATTCATTATTAACGTTAAAAAACTCAATTTCGATGCCTTGACGAATTTCCACTTTTTAAATCTCTCTTAGCTCGAGAAATACATATTTGGAAACTTTTGATCTATATGTCTGACTGCCTGTGTTGTTTTGTCACAGATAGTAAGCTATTTTTTAAACTTAAATAGGCTTTGAGCTAAAAATATGAAAGTTGGTATGTAGTCTATACACCAAATTTGTAAATATCTGTCAAGTTGAAAACAAAATTTTTCCCAGAAAATCCTCTGTCCATTGTTCGAATATTAATTAACGCGGTAATTATAAAATGTAAAAAAATATAAAAAAATGTAAAATTTGGTACACATATTTAATATTTGCATAATAGACATATTTGAAATTTTGGGAGAAATCCAACCACAGGATGAATTTCTGTTTCTCAGTACTTTAGTTGCTGTTATTTCTAATGGACCTTGCCATGGACTAGCTTGCTGACCCAATCAGCGAATTTAAGCCGGAGGTACGTCTCTTGTTTGTTAAGTAGCGCTAACAAGCGTTAAGTAGCGCTAACAAGAGGCAATAATGTGTTTTAGCTACTTACGAATCACAGTCGCTTGTAGCCCTTTTTACGGGGGTTGGTACATTCACACTTCTCACATACAGAACAGTTGAAAACAACCATGCCCGAACCGAGACTCGAACCAATGATCTCTAAAGAAGATGCTCAACCCTTGTGGTAGGACATTGATTTGGTTCTTTTAATAGCATGTAAATGCGGACTTAAAAAAAGAAAGACTTAAGTATATGAAATTTGATATGCAATTTTGGGGTTGTAGATATAGTTCTGAATCAAATTTTGATTGTAATCAATTGGGAAAAATGCTTCTAAAACACAAACTCACATTTATTAAAAATATGTGAACATTATGGGAGACTACTGCCTTCACATACTGCTACAGGTTATTGATGTGATCCTTCTTTTTCAACCGATTCCCATAGTCTCACAATATCATAAAAATATAAAATTTTAGCGACTGTCAGATGCTTCTGCAATCTGTTTTAAATACGCAATGTCTTTTTGTGTAATATTATTCTCCGTTTTAAATGCTCATACAAATAGTGATGATTGTTAGCGAAAGGGCTCATTTTCAGTTTCTAATTATGAGAAAAAATAAAGAATTTAAATATTTAATGAGAGAAGGAAAATAGTCCTAATTCCATTGGAACAATGAATTGTATTGTGGAAAATAAAGTAAACATTTCTTAAAAACAATAAAATCGATGAAATTTTTTTAATTTAAATTTCCGATACATGTATTCCAATAGAATTAAATATTCTAATATATTTTCCAATACAATTAAATATTCCAATATAT
>JAOUZG010045806.1:1344650-1375340 GCA_026289955.1 Argiope argentata | reverse complement strand
TAAATATTCTAATATATTTTCCAATACAATTAAATATTCCAATATATTTTCCAATACAATTAAATATTCCAATATATATTCCAAGACAATTAAATATTCCACTATACATTCCAATACAATTAAATAATCAAATATATATTCCAATACACTTAACATACTAAGGGCCATAAAGAAATCTCTAAGACACTCTGCTGGGACGTTTGGTGGAAACTTGTAATTTCTAAAATCGTCATACGAACGAGAAACGATAAAACTCGTGAGTGGTCCGTCAGAGATAGGACATGAAATACAAAAAAGCTCATGAGTTGTTCTTAATGTATTAAATATTCCAATTAAATGACAATAATTATTGATATCAATATTACTGGTATAAAAAGGACAGTTTTTAAATATTAAAAGGGAGTTAAAAAATCATTTTTTTAATAATATTTCGAGAAATGCCTTTTATTTCTACAATAATTTTTAATTTTTATTAAGTAAAATTTTAAAACAATCCCTTTGAAATATATATATATATATCTTTATTGCAATTAGAAACATAAATAATGCATGAAGTTAGCAATATCTCAACCTTATTAGATCTTACTAATTTGATCTGTTCGTTATTCAAAATGTATTATTGTAAATATATATGGAATTAATTTTTTTAAAAAAATTAAAAAATTTTTAATTACAATACAGGAAAGAAAGTTTTTTAATTAGCGTAATAATAAGGTTTTGAAAATTCTTTTAACAAAGCTAAAAGCTTATAATACAGATTTATTAATTAAAAATAAAAAGATAAAAAAATAATACAGATTTATAAAAAAATCTTACAGAAACAAGATAATAATATTATATTCACTATCAAATAAGAAAACGAAAAAAAAATCAAAATTTTCTTAAATAGTTATCCTTTTGTTAAAATATTTTATGAAATAATTCACTTAATAAATCCTACTTTAACAGCATTAATGGATAATGTATTACGCCATAGTTGAAGTTGACAAATGAGTCCTTTTTCTAAACTTTATTAATAGTTTTCCTTGTATTAAAAATCTGATTCATTATTGAAAAATGTGTTCATTAAAATATTAGAAATCCTAACAAGTAGAAAATTTGTTTTAAAACAGTATTTTTATCCAATTAATTTTCTGTTTAAAGAGCTAATACAAAAATCTGATTCGGTGGCGAATTATACAGCTATTTAATAAATTTCTCGGAATAATTTGTAAAGAAAAATTAATAAAATTAATTGGTAGAAATCAATTCATTAAAACTTGTGATAAATTTTAATAAATTCTCTTTTGTCAAACGTAAATTATTTTGAAATAGCTTCCTAGAATTTCCTTTCTTTCGGATTTACTCGAAATTATAAAAAAATGTTAAAAAATACTCTAATCTATGTATTTCAATAATTATAAAGAGAATTTTCAATTATTTCTCAAATTTGTAAAGAAACTGTGTTCTTTTTTCTTTTGATTGGAGTTTTTTCTGCTTGTTCTGAATTATGCGTGTTGAAATATTAGATTTCATGGACATTTTAACTTTATTTATCTTAAATTGAGGCAGACTTTCCAAAAAAGTTTCTTTCTATACTATATGATACTAATAAAGAATCTTTTTTATTCCGTTTTCTATTCTAACAGGAACAAAAAAGGGAAAATTATTTTGAGCTTTTAATGTCTGTATTTCCTTTTATTTTTGCATATAAATTCAGAAAATCAATGAATGAAACTTTCCAAGGTCGCCGAAGTAAGAATTAAAAAAAATAGAGCTTAGAAAAAAATTATAGAAAGAAAACGAAAGATACTCTTTTTGAGTAATGATTTACAAAAGTGAATATTTTATACAATATCCTATATCCTTAGCATGTGCCGAAAGGTGTAGCACTCACGGTTCTCAAACTGTTTTTATTATTAATAAGGATAGAAACGGTAATACGGGAACGGTTTTTGCTTTCTCGTATATGATGTATATCAAATGTAAAAAAGGGAAATCATCATTCCAAAAGATGTATCTCCATCCTTCAGACATCTTGGTTTTTAAAAAATACATTTTTAAAAATATATCTGTATGTTTATCTATCTTGAGCATGATAATTGAAAATATTTATTTATCTGGTAGATGAAATTTAATAGAGGATTTTTATTCCAAATTTTGATTGAGCTTTATTTGCAGATTTTCTGGCTGACTATTTTAATACAGGTGAAAGCTGTTACAATATTGTTACGTTTTTAGCGTAGAGGGTTCAGATTGAATGGACTTTACTTGAGGACAGCACAAACAAATTTATTTACAGCTATTTACAGTTATGTACAGAATGACTTGAAAAATTAAAACTTCAGAAAACACAATCCAGCAGTCAACAGTCACTTACAGCGTAAATGCAAGTCTTACGCACAATAAACACAGACTGCAAAACAGCTATCGTATAGCACAGCAAACAGTAAATCGCAGCGAGCTCAATAATGCAACGTTAACAGCAAACGCAAACACAGCTCACTAATAACAAGCGAAAATCCGCTAGTCCAGCAAACCGCTTCTCTTCCTTGATAGAGCAACTCGCAACGAATTCACTCATTCCGGCTATTCGTCTCTTATATAGCCGAAGAAGCGCGTGCACCTTAACTCGTGAAAATTCTCAAAACAACGCGCGCAATCCAGCGGCTACTAGACTATTCCTTTCGCCAAACCAATCAAGTTGGCGTGAGGCTCCTCGCCAAACGTCGCCATCTTTGGCACAATTTTCGTGCCACTCGCCCGCTTGTAACAATATAAATAAACGAGTTGGATGAAATTTGGGGCATAAATTTAATATTAAGAAAATGGAATTTCGTATTATTTTTGATGCAAACTAGTAAAGTGATCAACTGTCTATCTGTGTACTTTTTTTCTAAGGTACATAAATTGATTAACTTAACAACGCTACAGCATACCTAAATGAATTTTGGAACGCTCTTTCAGCATGTAAAGCGTAGACCTTTATTAAATATTGTACAAATATTGGAATTTATTTCAAGGCTGATACAGAATTTTATTAATTCAAATTCTAAAAATTAATCTTTGTGTAGAGCTTCCTACAAAAAGTTTTCTCTTTAAGCTTCAAGGAATTCCTTCTTCATTTCTATTATGATAGAAAATTCATCATTTTACATGAACAATGTCGTAATTAAGAGATTTGCCAATAATTCTTTTTGCCACTAGACTTAGAGAACTGAGAATGAACATCTTAAAAGAGCTCAAAAGTAAAGGCCACGGAGCAGATTCTCTCTATCTCTCTTATCCTTGGATACGTTCCAGGTTGACTTTCGGTTTCCTTTCAAGGCATCAATCACGGGCACGGTGTAGCTCTCGCGGAATAACGTCAAAAAGCCGGACGAAGCTCCCTGATAACGGCAGAATATATCTGAAATAAAGAAGCTCAGCGGTTTCCTTGGCGTCCTTGTCCGCTTTATGGGCAGTTCAAGTGTGGTTTAATATTTAGGAGTCACGCCGTTCGAATTTAATAAGATCGATTCTTTAGAGAGCCTGTTTTGTTGTAAAAATAAGATTTTTTAGTGTTTGTTTTGACATTTGGATTCAAAATAGGGATATATGACCTTCGAAAAAGTGATGGGATAGATTTGCAATGAATAAAATACTTTTTTTTAACTTATGAAAAATTCTAATGAATTTGACGTGCGTGTAAGAGAGAGACTGAAAATATTGATTGATAGCATCAAATCTGGCACACTATTGTTTTAGATTTTTTTTGAGTATTTTTGTTTTTGCTATACTTGTTTTATATCTGGGAAAGGTGGGATTTTATGATTGATTTTTACTTTTTCTACCCTGATGTGTCAGAGCTGCCTTTCACAATTTATTTCCGTAATCGATTCTTTTTTAAAATCTCAATTTATGATTCCAATAATTTTGAAAATATTTGAACTTGCTTGCCTTTGATGATTATACATAATTTGATTATCGATTCGTGTATTTTAATTAAATTCTGATTGTTATATAGAGACACCTGTTGAGAATTATATAAGAAATCTTTTTTTATAAATTTTAATTCTCAAAGTAATTAGAAAAGAACTAATAAAAATTATTCGCTGTTTTTCAAAACGAAAATAAAAGAATCAAAAATAAATTTTACAAAAAAAAATATTTTCTAAAATATATACTTTTCAATTTATCTAAAATCAACTGATATATTTGTCGTCAATATGTATTAAAATACTTTCATATTTCATATTTTTTATTTAAAAATTACTAAGGAATTTAATATAATACTAAAAGTTCCATTATTTATTTTTATTGAAATGATAATATCAATTTATATAGATGATTTTTAAAGACCACTGATAGCTAATCTTTTCAATACTCCAACTAAATTAATAATTTTTAGTAAAATGTTTTCGTAAATAAATTTTTCAAAAAAAAAATAAATTCTAAAGATTTTTTGAGAATAGTGATTTTAAATTTCCAGATTTTTCCCTAATAATTTTTCAGTAAATTACCGCTTTGAAACTTTTTCTTTTTCTTTTCATTATCAGAACTTTTCTGGTGACTTTTGGCCAAAGTTCTTTGCTCGTATTCTTATTCTGTAAAAATGTTAGATATTGTCATACCTTTAAATATTATTACAAGTATTCTGAAATTGAATTTTAAAATTAATAAAGTATGTTAACAAAATAATCTAAAAACAAAAAAGAAACATAAAAAAATAATAAAGTAATTCAAAAACTCATTTTTGACTAGCAGTGGACTGTCTATAAAGTTTTTCACTTTAAAGCAAATTTCATCTGTTTTATAATTAATTATTTTGCAAAGAAATAAAATCTAAAATATTAATTGGATAAATAACAATGTCATTTAAAAATAAAATAAATATTGCAAATTTATAAGAATATTTCTTAGCATAATCCACCTTGTTGCGAAAAAATTATGAAATGTCACTGAATATATAATTAATTGAATTCTTTAAAAATATTTTTTCTTGATACTGTTTGTTTTACATTAATAATAAGTATAATACCATCTGTTGTTCAATATAACAAGAATATTTTTTGACATAATCTACTTCGAATTTATTGGGAAAAAATTATGAAATTTTACTGAATATCTAATTAATTTAAAGCTTAGTTAATTTTTGAGCTTTATAAAATATTTCTTGCCTGATAATATTGTTTTACTTTATGAAAGTTGTAATAGGACCTGTTGTTTAAGAGGGCATACATAGTTTTTTACATAATCTGTTTTAAAATTATTGTGAACAAATTATGAAATTTCACTAAATATTTAATTAATTAAAGGCGCAATTAATTTTTGCGCTTAATAAAATATTTCTTGCTGATATTGTTTGTCTTGTTTTAAAAATATTGTAATTGGACCTGTTTTTCAAGCAAACACGCCGCCCATTCGTATATAGTCAAAATGATTTCTTATTTTTATTAAGGCATCTAAAATTGAAATAGACATTTGCTCTCTATAAATAAATGAGTTGGAAACAAGCAGTGTATTTTATTTGCACTCCTTTTCTTACTTTTCAATTGATGTCCAAAACATTCCCCATATGTATCTGAAATGAGAAACTTTGTCCGGATAATGTCTCATAAATATTTTTTAGATACAAATAATTCGTATACATTTGAACTCCGTATAATTTTATGTACCCTCGTATAGCTGTAACATTCATTCGTTTCCTTGTAATGGTTTGGCGGAATATACCATATTTTACCCTTCTTTAAATTTGGAGACGTTTAATGGCCTCGTAAAAGAAGTACAAAACCAGAAGTATGATCAGAATGAAATAAAAATTTTATGCCCAGAGAATCTTTAACTCATAAAGTTTCCAAGCATATGTAAACAGTGAGACTAATATATTCTGAAAATGAAGCGGTAAATAAAAATGATGCAGTAACTTATTTAAGGGTCTTAGAATTTTAATCTAAAATTAATAAAATATGCTTGAGTTTATTAATATTTGAAAGGGATATTTTTAAGGATTCTGCCATTGACATATAAAAGATTCAAGGTTAATGCGTTTCTCTGTTTTTTTTATCAAGAGAAAACTATATTATGTGGATAATGCCAGTATATACCCGATTGTTTGAAAATTTTATATCAAAATAGTTTTATTAGATATTATTTATTTACGACGTTGTTGTTATTATTTATATATTTTACAAGGCCTCAGACAAATCCGTCAGCGATTTCAGTTGAATGAGAGTCTCTTGTTGTTTCAATAGCGCCAACTCTTGCCAGGAGTACGGTTAAGCTACTTCATTCGTCACATTCGCTTGCACAACCCCTTTTTATAGCGGGAGGGGGTGGACGTTTGCTCTTCTTACAGATAGAACACAGAAGAACAAACATCCCGATCCCGGGAGGCCCAGAACACGGGGAAGACACGCTACCCCTATTTCAGGCTGCAGACGCTTTTATTTACAATTTGTAGAATTTAAAGTACGATTATTTATTTACGATGTTGTTGTTATTATTTATGCCTTTTACAAGGCCGCAGACAAATCAGATCCTCCACTTAAAACCACGCCTTTCACCGCGCCTTTCAACGTCACACTAAAGTGAGAGAGGCAAACGCGGAACGGCACCCTCATTCCAGACAACTGTGGAACTTTCTCCAACATTCTCTCAGAACAAATCTTTTTTTCTTAGTTTCTACTACTCATTTTAGCGTGTAGTAAAATTTTTTAAACGTCCTCATTATGTCGCCAAAACACCAACAGTAGTCAAATATAGCGATGTTCTGTTGTAAATCCCCTTAGAAAGGTTTTTTTTTCTCGCTGACCCGCGATTCCATTACATTTAATTTTATACTATTAAGCTCTTTACAAATATTTACAATATTCATACAAAAACTCATGCATATTTACAATATTTACCTCTAATTTACACAAAATTCCTAACACGATTGAAGTCAAGTAATATAGAGTCATAATAAATTTAACAGCTTAGCTGTAGAGATAAACAATCTTTTAAGAATTTGATATCAAAGTATTGAAATTAATTTTTCTCAATTCAGATGTGAACTTTAAAGATAATTTTTTTATGAACTTTCAACAACAACAAAAAAATGCTATTAAATATATGATGAAAAGATAAAAATTGCTTTAATTATGATCATTAAATTATTTTTTAAATATTTCTTCACGTTCTTTTTAATTTGGGGAAAAAGTACTCGATATCAATTTCATAACTTTATAAAGACAAGATCTTGAATCTCATAAATGTGCAAATTATTTTCGTGCAATAATATTTAGATATAATATCACTAAAAACAGAAAAATATCGATTAATTTTAAATTAAAAGAAAATCTTATTCAGATTCTCTAATCCTAGGCACATCTTTTAAGCTTCATTTTCCAGAAATTTAGTCAAACGGTCTTATAATGTAATTTGCATTTTTTTTTGTTTCATAGAAAATCTATTATTTATTTCGTAGAAATTCTATTATGATGGACCGTTAAAAATTGGTTTATTTTCGCTTCTTGTTGCTTAGAATTTTTATCATTGAACACTTTTGCTTGGTTTAATCCTTCATTTCTCAATATGAAGTCTTTTTTTCAGATAGTCGGCAGAGAGTATTAAAGTGAATTAGCATTGTTTAATGTAATAAATACCTCTTATTGTTCGATTTTAATTGGATCCTAAATAAGCCTGAAATATCAATTCGTAATAAAGCTTTGTTTGTTATAAATTCTCTTTCCTGATAAACAAAGCATAATGTTTGATACTTTCAATTAAAAAAGACAAACAATGTTGAGCTTCAAGAGTAATTTCTGCTAAAAGAAGCTCGATTAGTTCTTTTATTGACTGGAATAATTGTTTATTTGGAGTTTTTTTATTCATATATATTGTTATCTCATTTGAAACTGAATTTATTCCTTTGGAAGTTTTAATTATCTTCCAAATAGCCAAACTGATTTCATTTTTGTATCTTTATGTAGTAAAAGTATCATAGAAAAACAATTAGCAAAAAATATAAATTTACCCAAGCAGTAATATCTAAAAATAGAAATATTTAAAAGAACATTGTATCTAGAGAGCGCCAATGCTGCTACAACTAGGACACAGATGAAATGAACAAAATTGGCAAAACAAATTTAAAAAAACAAAAGTAGAGATAATAATAATACAATGAATCCGGCCTGAAGACTTTTTCAAGGGTCACCCTCAGGCAGGGATTCAAAAAGGGATTTTTTCTGTGAGAAATCTGACAATAAGTCAAAAATCGATTTCCCGTGACCCAAAAATCCCAAGAAAAAAAGAATATCTTAATTAAAAAGCAACCAAAAAAATCACGCAAAACGAAACCAAAACTAACAAAACAAAACAAATAAAAAAATTGAAAAATCCAGGAAAAATGAGGTCTTGGAGATAATCAATACCACAGAAATACAAAAACATTCAAACAAAAAATGTTAAAATAAAACGTAACAAAACAACATAGACTCCAAACAAAACTAAATATACCCGTATTAAATGCACACAAAACAAGCAAAAATTTTTTCACTAAAAGGTTTATAGAATCTAATTAGAATAAAAGAGAAATACTCAAACCAATCAAATAACAGTCAACGAGAAAATCCGAATATATAGGACTCCAAAAAGGTCTGAAGCTTGTCAATTTTGTTTATGTAGTAAAATTCATCATTAAAATGAATTTTTAAAAATGAATCAAAATAAAATATTAGTGTCTTTTGAGTACATGATATTTAAATTAATTTCGTTAATATTCTTTAGTAAATTTATTTTATATGAATTATTTTATAAATATAAATGTCACAGCATTCAACCATCTTTAAATTTAAAGGGGCGTAATGCATAATTATGATGTAGAGAAAAAAAAGTGCAATTTGAATTTTTATAGTCCGTGTTTTTTTATGGCAGAATTGTTAAGTGGAAAAGTCAAAAGTTTTGTAACAGCTGTTAAATCCCGCTTTTATAAAACAGACAGCAGCTGTATACGTAATTTTTTGCATAAAATATAAATAACGCAAGTTCAGTTAACATACATATAATAGTTGCATGAGTCTTATATTATACTAAGTAATATTTAGTTCTTGATTTGTGTGCATAGTTATGTTTGGTTTGGATTTCCGACATTATTTTTCAGAAAGATTACAATATTTTATAAGAGTTACATATTAATAATAGAATTATCGTTGTTAAAATACATGGAGGTTGTAATTGAAGTTTCTTTTTGAAATGCTAATAAATAAAACTACTGGACCAAATGTTATCAAACATGGTAATGGTTTAAAGGAGGCCTCGGGACTGGTTGGTTGGTTGATTGGAGTTTATTGGCACAAGAGCCATATTTGGCTATACTGCGCCAATCAAATGGTAAAAGATATAAAATACACTCGATTGTTAAATTAACACAGATATATGAGGCCTTGGGACATTTTTTGGTGAAAAAGAAGGTTCATAATCTCATCACCAGGGGAAAGAGGGCTCTTTATGTGATATTATTTAGCAGGATTGTACATGAAAACATCGGTTTAAAAAAATGTTTAATCATTTCTGAAACATGTTACAAAGCCTATTCAATGTGTGTTATCTGAAAAGCTCTCTTTATGGGAATAATATAAACAATTTGGTGAAACTGAAGATGCGATACACCGACATGTGCTTAACATTTCTCCTGATATATTAAGGGCTTCTAATGAGAATGCAGTAATTCAATCTAACTTGCTTTCAGAAAATTTTGGACGAACATCACATAGAACCTGCTTTGTAACAAGTTTCAGAAACGATTAAATACGTTTTAAGCGATAAAAAAATTTTCATGTCTGATTCTGCTAAAAATTTTGCATACAGTGCTATTTTTCTGCTGGTGATGAGTATTTGAATTTTTTTTCGTCGGAAAAAATTTCCATGATTTTTTTAAAAACTATTACCAAGTTTGATAACATCTGGCACAGTAGTTTCCCTTTTATGACTATTTCAAAAAGGAACTTTACTTATAACAACCCTGTACATAACTAATTTTACACCAGTCCAATTAACGAGATTTTGATTATTTGGGCTTAATCAAAGCTTTTGATTCATTACTTTTTTTACTAAATATTTACTTAGTTATTTTATTAAGTAAATAAATAAAAAAGGTGTTTCTATTAGAAATATTGAATTGTGTTTTTTTCTCACTATTTTCCATTCAGAAAAAGATGCCATCTATAAGAACTGTTTTGATTCTGTTTGGAATACATTGTAGAGTAATCTATAGTAATTTCGTAGCAATAGATTTTAATAGTAAATAGTAATAGATTTTAATAATTATCTATTTAAATGTATTAATATTTTATGGCAACTCTGCATATTCATATTATTGCCAACAGAATAATTCACACTCAATAACTTAATCACTGAAATTAGATATTTTATTTAGTAATAAATGAAAACTCGGTTATTAAAAATCACCAGAATTTGTAAACTACATTTTCCTACTTTTGATTGGTACTGTTAATAAGTATTTTGTATATTCTTTTGATAAATAATTATAAACTATCCAATTCTCTCTCTCTCTCTATATATATATATATATATATATTAAAGAAATGATGTTCTGACATGATGCATTGAAATATGCATAGAAGATTTCAATTTTATCTTTTTTCGGCTATTTTTCTGCATTATGCCAAAATTTAAAACTAATTAGAATTGGGAAAAAAATGAAAATCATTTTCAAAATAAATTATTATTGACAATTGAATGAGTAAATGAATATAAAATTGAATTATTGAAATTTTCTGTCAGTGATTAACAGTTGTTAAGTTTTATTCCTTAATATTCCTTTGATTACATAATAAATTAATTTACATTCATTCGCAGAGCTGGAATTTTTCTCGTTCGATCAAATGGAGCCACGATTGCCTGATGGCAAAGCCTCGGCTTGTGAGTCGTAGGTTAGCGGTTCGGGACCGACTCCACCGAAGAACCAATGCGTAAGGGAAGCTGTTGTGCAATAAATCTATCAGGGCCAAGCGTCCTCTACCTGATTTGATGTGGTGAAGCGTGTTGTGGAAAGGGGGATGAGCCAATTTAGGTCTTGTACAAGTTATCTGACCGTGGTTCAAAATTACTTGGTCCATTCCAAAACAGCCCTAGTGTTGCTTTACAACGGGACTTTAAGGAAAAACTAGAAATATTAATAGCTCGGCTTGTGAGTCGTAGGTATATTTATGTGAGTCGTAGGTATTACCATATGAACGTATTATATTTGATATTTCTCACCAGTTAAATATCAAATATAATACGTTCATATGGTCACCGTCTATAAATTTAAAAATCAACTTTTTCAAACCAATCTTCAACATGGGCACAATGTTACAGTAGCCTGGTGGTGAGTTCTTGGTTCGTGAATTGAAGGGTTTGAGGTTCGAGACCCGATGCCACCAATGAACCGTCATTATAAGGAGGGTCTGTTGCACCTTAAACTAGTAAGGGCCAAACGTCCTCCTGCTGATGCTGTTTGGAGAGGGGAGGCGTTAGCTCAGATTCTGTTCTCGTCATCTGAACACGGTTCAAAATGACGAGATATGTCTTAACCACAGCTTTGCTTTGTAACGTAACATTTTAAAGCAACTCTATGCTTTACAACGGAAATTTGTAAAACTTAAACCTTCGATAAAATAACTTTGTAATTTTGTTGGAATTTACTACTACAAGTTAACAAGTTAACATACAATATACAATCATAAAACAGATCAAAATAAAGATGTTCAATATTAGAAACTTAACTAACTTAAATGGACTAATAACTAGTTTAAATGGACTATGTTACTTATTTAATTCCCTTTTACGCATAAGTAATATTTTTTTAAGAAAACAAATTAAAATAAGTTTTAACATAAGAATGAGAAAAAAATGAACATAATCAAATGACAGTTACAAAAGAAAAACTAAAAAAAGTATTATAAATTCTGGCAGACATAAGAACTTCCTTTATAAAATAATATGGTGTTATTTTCTTTCACAATATTTTTCTGTATGAAAATTATGTTATTCAATTTTTACTGTTTTTCTTTCTTTTTTTCATTAAAAAGTGTTTCCTAGGTATTATTAAGTAGCGAGCAGAAAGTAATATTGATTTTTAAATTAATTCTAAAAGACTCAATGACCTTCAATCAGCAAGTTCTTCCAAGTCTATTGACAGAATAGAATTTTGCCAGACTCTTTTCATTATAGGATTCTGAAAAAAGAATTATTAATAGATTTTAAAGCTTTTACTAAAACTCGAGTTTCAACAAGATAGCAGACTATTCATTAAAATTTGAAGGGACTGTCTTTAGAAATGTTTTAAACTTGTTTAAAAACTTTATAAGTGCATATGGAACTAATAAAACAGAAATTTAGTTTAAAATATTTATCAACCTGTTTTTAACCTGTAATTTTATTCGAAATTGATAGCTTTAGAAAATTAAGTTTTTTCAAAATAACATCAAAGATTAACCAGTTACCCAAGTTAATTTATTTTAATAAAACAAGAAATTGATGATTTGCTAATTGAAAATGTCTTAAATTGCAATTTGGCTTCTTTTTATATTCTGTTTCTTTGCCTACTCTGGAATTAAAAAAAAAGAATTAAAAAGAAGACAACCGTTAGAAAAAAAATTGGTGTCCACCAATTTCCAACAGTTTTTTTTTTATTCAGTTTAAATCAATCCAAAAGTAATGAATAAAATTTCTTTCATATAGCGTTTATCAAATTACTGGAAAAATCTACATTCTTTTTATTTTGCGATGGCAATAACAAAATATTGGTTATAGTCATTTTTTTCGAAAGTATTTTTTTATTTATTAGAACTATACATTTATATTTGTGAATATTTCCCAAAATTATCAAAGTAGGAAGTAAGGATTTAGTGTAATAGAATTTTTTAATTACGTGTTTAGAAATTTCAGAATTTTAATTAGAATCTTTAAAGTATGGATTTAAAAATTTTAGAATTTTAATTTACTGATTTTTAGTTTTACGGATTAGACTGCAATAGATTTTTAATTAAAATATTCAAATTACAGATTTAGGAAATTTAAAATTTCAATTAGAAATTTTAATTTAGGAATTTATGAATTTTAGAATTTTAAATTACGTTTTTTTAATGTTATGTTTTGGAGTGCAATATAATTTTAATTAGAATTTTAAATTTACGCTTTTAGAAATGTTAGAATTTTAATTAGAATCTTCAAATTAAGGATTTTTAATTTTATGGATAGAACTGCAATAAAAGTTAAATTTATTTTCCATTATTCATTATATCAATCAGAGGTTTTGAATTTATCAATACTATTTTTTTCAACAAAAGTTTGTAGAAATTTTTTGATTAATTTAGTGACAATAACTAAAAGTTTAAGTTTTGAAACAATACTATGAGTATCATGAAAATTTAATTATATTATTAAACTGTAGTCAAATAACGCAAACACTACCTAGGTTGACATCAATTTTTCTCATTTTTGGACCACATCTCTGCTTCCATTTGTAAAACTAACAAGCTGCCCAATCTCAATAATATTGAATTTTCAATTAAATCCAATTCCAGCATGTGATGAAGAGTAAAGCATATTTCATTTTACTAATTTCAGCCTCGAATTTTTGGGTAAATGCTTTATCAATTAAGATTTGATTACAATGCAACATGTTTCCTTTTATAACGGTTGGTGTAGTATCAAACTTATGACCTTCTAATATATATATATATATATATATATATATATATATATATATATATATATATATGTTTAATCATTTTGTGTTATTTTGGGTTAGGTAGATTATATTTTTGCAGCGGGGACATTATTGAAGTACATAAGAAAAGATGGTTAACTACATAAAAAATATGATGAAAACTTATTGCAAAAACTTATGTAGTGTTTACTGTTTTGTTATGTATATTACCCATATTCAATCCAATAATCTCTTTCAACGTCCTTTATATATTATATTTTCTCCATTTCTTTAAAAAAAATACAAATTCTTTCCATTCTGTAGTAGGATTCCTCTGATAGGAAAGTGTTCCCTTCCATATTCCCGATGTCCCAGAGAAAATCTTCATTCCGAATGGAATACTGCATTCCGTTTGACAATTTTGGCAACGATCTACTTCTATACAATCTACTTCACTTCTGTTTATGCTTCTTTTTTTCAAAGCATGCATTTGATTATTGGTATGTTCATGTCACTAAAATATTTAAGAACGGATTCTCTTGAGATTGGCAGATGGCGGGAAAATTCAAGGCTGGAGCTTCTACGTAGATAAATTCTTCCAGTGTCGTGGTACATTCCAAACTGTTTTCAAAGTTGTGCAGTACATGAGTGGACAAGACTCAGTGCAGACTTTTCCTTTTTCCTTTATAAAATATCATATTTTGTTACATGGTTATTATATATTGACGTTTTGTAGACACATTTCTGCAATACATGAGTGAACGAGACTCAGTACAGTCATTTCCCCCGTTTCCTTTACATTATTTCGTATTTTGTTACATAGTCATTATGTAGTAATATTTAGGAGATAGGGAAATATAGGTTGTTTTTTTCAATTCCAACAATTAGTTTACACTCACCCTGTATTAATATCTTGTTCAAATTATCAAATATCAATAAAATGCTTTTTATTTCTCCATTCAAGTTCAAATATAAATTTTTTAACTTGTAGTGGATGACACTCGTAGTTAATATAGTTTTAAAATATTAATTCTTTCATTAAATTTAATTCATTTTTAATACTTGAAATAGAGTTTTAGCAGTTTGTAATGAAAATTGAAATCAACAGGCAGTAGTTCTATTGGTAAAATCCAAGGACTTTGGTATTTTTCTCGTGAAGGTGAAGAATGCGAGTTAAATTCTTGTGAAAATCTTTAATTTTTAAACAAACTATTTATATTAATTATAATTATTTATTAAAAAATAACTAAAATAAAATACTTCTTTGTTGGCATAAGTATCATTTTACTTAATTTTTTAATATTAATTGTTATTAGTTTATTTTCTAATTAAAAAATGTACCATTCAAGTACTCAAATGTACAAGAGCAAGCATCCAATTCCTATAGAAAATTACATTTAATTGACTGTCTCTTAAAGCCATTTGGAGCAAGCTAGTTTGCTTTTAAATACTGCAACTTTTTATTAATATATACAAATAGCTCAAATATATAAAACTTGAAATATTCACATGTGGTAATATTTAATTGCAATTGAGTAATTTTAATTGTAAACGGCATCAGTTTTATTTTTCTCTAGAGAATATTTTTTCAATTTCTTTGATGATTTACTTTTTTGAGACAGAAGATATCATTAATGTATCTATTTTCTGAGATGGATGGTTTTATTGGATAGAAATATGGCTTAGAGGATCCAATTAAAACTAAAATTAATTCGCTCTTCTGAAAAATTATTCATCTTTGACGACCAGCTGGTTCTGCAAAAGTATTGTTCTCGAAAATTCTCAATTAAATATTTATATGTAAATAAGATGAATTTTCTAACGAAGGTGAAAGTGAGATTATGAAAAACAATTGATTATAAATATTCATAAATAAATGGTAATAGTTTTATTGTAAAAATTTTAACCGAATTTCGAACAATTTATAAAACCTTTAATTTGCATTAAATATGTCATGAGATATAAATTTTATAAAAGAGTATTAGAACTTTATAATTTTTAATGATACTTTGAAGCAAATAATTTTTATGAAATATTACTAGGATTTTGTTCTTTTGCTTAAATTTTTTTTTGCTTTTTTATTCACATATGGTTTGTTTAGTAAAATATTTACAATTATCAACACTTTTTTGATACAAAAACAGAAAAAGTTTATAAAAATTAAGAAGTTATATCTGTACTTTATGGTAAATACAAACCAGGCCACCAATTTCATCTTTTTTACTAGTATATCAATATTGTTTTTAATTACTAAAACAAACTCAATTTACTAAAACTATACACTCATAGTTGTTACGTTTCTTTTAATTCTTCCAAAGTGTGACACATAATATAGTAAATTATTTTTTTGGTATCGTACAATGCTGAAAGAAGAACATATTTTCTATTCCTATATATCATCTTTTCAGAAAAATCACAGAACCTTTCCCCCAAACAGAGTTTTCAATGCACATCTTCCATATTTTCCTGGAAAAAAATTGCAAAACTTCACCGGAAACGAAGCTAATCTGTCACTTTGCTATCACTGGAAAATGATGGATTGGGTCATTCTTGACCGGATCTCCCATTTGTGGGCCAATGAAAGCCCCACCTTCGTATGTTTATTTTGCATACATTCCTTTGAGTTATGCAGCATTCATTCATTGTTTATATCTGAATTTTATTTTTCATTATAAATGGAGAAGGAAAAATCTGAATAAAACTGAATTATTTCACAGTGAATGTCAGTAATACGAGTTTCAGAAAAAGAAGACAATATTGTGTACAAGTGTTAACATATTTTGTTAATTAAAAGAAAAAAAAGATCTATCTATCTATCTATCTATCTATCTATCTATCTATCTATCTATCTATCTATCTATCTATCTATCTATCTATCTATCTATCTATCTATCTATCTATCTATCTATCTATCTATCTATCTATCTATCTTTTTGAAATATATATATATTTGAAAAAAGTTACACCAGGTCAAATATGAAGCCAGCCTGGCATTGATCAGGACTGACCAGGGGAGAGCATGTTAGCTGCCTTACAAAAGAGCATTATCCTTAAGACATTATGCTTGGATATTTTTTACATCTTTAGATTAACGATAAATGCATAGCAAATAAACCTGATCTAGTTTGTTTTATTACTGGCTGTCAACTCACAAGTCAGCATACCTAATTGACCTTGAAATTAAGTTTATATTAGAAAATTTAGCTAGTGATAAAGTTTCTGTATTTTTTTTCACCATTTCAATCAAAATTACTTTGATATTAAATTTTCATAATGGAATAAGTTTTTCTAAAAGTAACTCACATATTTGAAGGACCAGATGCTTCGAAATATTATTTGAACTATTTACAAAGACATTTAATTTTAAGTTTCGATGTAATTTACAAAGAATTTGGCGTTTTTATTTTAATTAAAATTAATTATCATTTAAATTTCAAATCGTTATTATAAGGACTATTCCATTTTGATAAATTAGCATGAAAATAAAATGTCCTAATTTCATTATAATTTAATAAGTGACTCTTCTAACAACTTATCTGAAGAAATTTGCATTAGAATACATTTAGTCGTTTCTTTCCACTTTTTTTAAAAAACCACTTTTAATTATATTATATAGGATGGAAGCAACTATTTTGAAAGTGACTCATAATAAAATATTTTTCACTGCATTTCTTAGAATATCCAGTGTTTAAAAATTGCTGAGATAATGAAATATTCGTGTTTGATATGGGCAGGGGAAAGGGGAAAAAGAAATAAAAATGGAAAAAAGGTGTCCTAAAATTTAATAAATCTGGTACTACAATTTAAAGTTCATAAGTTCCAACCAAAAGAGCAATTTTGTTGCTCCAAAAGAAATTTAAACTTACCTCAGCTAATTTCTTAAATTCTCAGCACAATAACTGATTAAAAAGTCTTCTCATAAGTATTTCTTCAAATTTTTTGAAATATTCTGCTATCTATATTTCTCGTTAGCATTATTACGATAACGATATTAATGCTTTTATTAAAATCTTGACAGTATTAATGAAGAAATTACAGACACTATTTTGTTATTATCGATTCTTCGAATAAAATTAGAATTTCAATTCATTAGCGATAGATGGAATACATTATTTTTTCCTGCATTCTTCTATCATCTTCAAAAAATTCGTAACTGAATTTGGAAAAGTAAATTAAGGCATTAATTTTACTTTTGAGGGACAAAGAAAACTTTTTTCGTTCCCCTGATCTATGTCGTAAATAGTAGTAATTTTATTTGCCGATGAGACATTTTTAGAGACTGGAATAAATTTTTGCCTTTATAAGAATTATGTTATATTCGGTTTTTGTAATTGGATAAGAAAGAAATGAAAATATTATTTTCTTATTTTGTGAGATAATTTTCGTGTTCTTTTAATTGAATTTTTGCAATAACATAAGAATGTGATATAATGTTTCGAAATTATGAATTGTTCTAAATTTCTGCATAAGAATAGCATGATTGAGGTAACAAACGTAATCCAAAGATAAAATTTAAGGTTTGTTACATATTAAATACACATACTTATTATGGAACTATTCAGCTGGAGTGAAAAAGCTGTAAACTGTAGACATTTTAAATATAATTGTGACACAGAATAAATAAGTGTTCATAGTCTTTCTTTAACTTTGAAAATTAGCACACATGTTAGTGCTTAATGGATGCAATGAATTTAAAATTAATTAATAAACTTTAACTTACAATAAATGTTTGACTTACTTATCTTAAAAAATCAATCTTTGATTAAAATATATAGTTTTTAAACTCTATAAGGCTAATTTTTAGATTAATTTCTATATGAAAACATTTGAATTATATTTAAACGGTCATTCATTATTAAGTTAAAATTCTGTCTATATTTGTATAATTAATGACATTTTGCATTTAATATCCTTTTTATATTATTGATAAATATAAATTTTACTACTATTTTACATCTTTTAAAACATTTTTTTTCAACATATTGATATTTGATAAAATTTTCTTTAAAGAAAATTAAACCATTTAATGAAATAAGATACATATTTTTTATTCAAATTTGGTGTAATGATTTGTTAATACATATATTCTATTGTCTAACTATTTATTTTATCAATCATCTATTTATTTTTCCGTATCATAGAACCAAAGAAAAATTCTCTTTTTCTTTGGAAACACGAGAATTTATTAAATGATGCAAAAATGAATTAAAAATTTTATGATTACTTAATCAAACTTGTGAAGAATTAAAGAATATATTAGATTTAATCTGCATGGAAATACAGTTGAGTTTAATTTATTGCATAGCATTATGGAAATCATTCATTTCTTGAAATATGATTGATTAAGATTGATGTCAAAGCCTAATATTTTTGCTATGGCCAAAGTATATTTTGGAGGATATTGCTAAAACATATTACCATTCTTTTTATAAATTTAATACGAAAATTTCATTTACAATAATAAAGGAGAATTCATTGTTAAGAGGACTTCTCATACATTCTGAATAATAAAAATATTATTTTCATTTCAGAAACGCTGATAGTAACTTTTCAATTTTTTTGCTGTTGCTTCTTATGGCACTTGCCATGTACAAGTTTTCTTCGATAGTCAGTAATTTAAGCCTAATCAGCGTTCTTGTTTTTTGTAATAGTGCCAATTAGAGCTAAGAATACAGCTTTTGCTGCTTACTCATTACATTAACTTACACAGCCTCTTTTTACAGGGATGGGGGGGGGGCATTCACACACCTTACAGATAGAGCCTGAAGAACAGCCATGCCTGAACAGGAGCTCGAAACCTGGACCTCCAGATCACGGGGAAGAAGTGCTACCTACCCCTATGCCAGGGTACCGGCACTTTTCTAATCTTTAAATAGAAAACAAATATCTTCACTAACAAAATAGCCTTTTAACATTCAGAAATCAGAAAAGAATATGATTCATAAATTGATAAGATTCGAAAAATGTTCCCTTAAATCCTAAAGTTACTCAACAGTTTATTTCATTAGAATAAATAGAAGCTATTCATTAACAATTCAAATCACTCTCTTTATTCTCTTTTCTGAATCAAATGGACATCAATCTACTCTTTGCACAAAGCCATACTACCACTTTCTGAACCACATTAAATAAAGTTTACAAAATCAATTTTAATTTCGTTCCTCCTGTAATAAACTCGTGGACAGGGAGACAAATGAAACAATAGCCACTGTCACATAGATGTAAGAGCTCTTGAAAGACCTCCCTCAGCTAACGCAATTTAATTTCAAAGACTTCCTAATGCGACTACTTCTTGAAAGAGCACTTTCATGTTTTTGCCAAAACCGTGTCTTAATTTGCCTTCCAAAAGGTTCAGAGACAAAGTCAACAATTAAAGGACCGAGAAGAAAATGCAGAGAATAAGAAAGAAGTCAGAAAGAAAAGGCAGACGACTCAATCCATGGTTTCTTTTGTCTCCTGGATGAATTCCAAGTCTCACTGTATTTTGTTTTAGAGCCATGAGCCGTCCATTTTAAACACAATACATCATTCATAAAATGGCACTAAAAATTGGCCAATGAATCTGATAAAAACGCTATTTCAAAGTCATTCTGGTTTGTTTTATGATCAATTTACCTCAGAAATTAAGTTCCAAAGTTATAAAGATTGATTTTTTATGAAGAAAAAGCTGGTATTTGCTTCATTTTATATTTATACCAAGCTTAATTTTTGGAAATTAGTTTTTTTAATGTTCATTTCAGTGTAATTTGGGAAATCAAAACCAATTAAAAACCAATTTAACCAATTTAAAAAAAATTAAGTTTAGAAGCTGTAAAATTTTAATTGAATTTTTTTATTCATTTAAATTCCCAAAAAGAAAGGATGAATCCCACCTGACGATATTTTCAAGGGCTATCCTAAATTACGGATTCAAACCAGGGAATTCTCTCCGAGGGATCGGATCTGAATTTCGTCCTAGTATTAATCATCCGGAACTCGAAACATAGCACATAATCGAGGTTTCTAATAATAATAATAATAATAAAATTATTATTATTATTAATAATAAATAGTATTAATAATAAATAATAAATAATATTAATAATGAATAATAAATAAAACTAAATAATAATAATAATAAACAATAAACAATAACAACAACAACAACAATAATAATAATAATAATAAATTGACCAATAAATCAAAGACATTAAATCACATAATAATAATAAATAAACTATTATTTCACAATACAAATCTAAGCAAGGCAAGAGCCAAAATTGAATTGAATCAAGAAATTGAATTTAACATTTTATAATTTTTTTTTGTTATGAAGGAGTATGAAACGGATATTCCAAAAGAATTCTTCAGAACTTATTTAAATCGAAAAATTCTAGCCTCTTTGATCGCTAGAAATAAATAAAATTAAACATGTTTTCAATGGCAAACAAAGACAGTTTTACATTTATTTTCTTAAATATTCACATTTTACTTATCTTGCTAAAGGATGACTCATTTTTGTATAATATCTTAGCATTGCAACAAAAATTATCTTTATCAAAATAAATTCCCAATAAATTACTGTTAATTTCACAAATACGTTTAATGACTTCGTCCTTTTGCCCAAAGATGCAAAAATATTTTAATGAAGAAACGATTGATATAAAAAACCAGAATAGAATTGATTCGGAAGCAAGAATTAATATAAATAAATCAAAAACATTAAATTAGATAATAAAAAAAGAATGAACATATTATTTCAGAATTCACATCTAAGTAAGACCTTAATAAAACTGAATTTAATCAGTAAATTGATTTCACAATTTTCTAATTCATTTTGTTATGGATGAGTATGGAATTATATTCACAAAAAATTCTTCAAAACTATTTAGATTATATTTAAATGGAAAAAACTCTCTTCTTTGATAACTATAAATAAATGAAATTAAACATGTTTTCAGTGACTAGCAAAGACAATTTTGCATTTTCTTGCTGAAATATTCAAATTATCATGTATTCTGCTAAAGAGTGACCCATTTTTGTTTGATGTCTTAGCGTTAGAAAAAAATTGCTGTTATCAAAATAATTCCCCAATATATTATTGTTAACTTCCACTAATACCCTTAATGACTTCATAACTTTGCCCTAAGATGTAAAAATATTTTAATAAAGAAGCAATTGATATAAAAATCAAGAATTGAATCGATTAGGAGGCAAGAATTGATATAAATTACATAATAATAATAAGCAAAATATTATTTTAGAATTCAAATCTAAGCAAGGCCACAATAAAATTGAATTTAATCAATCAATTGACTTCGCAAAT
Organism: Argiope argentata; assembly: GCA_026289955.1. Taxonomy (NCBI): domain Eukaryota; kingdom Metazoa; phylum Arthropoda; class Arachnida; order Araneae; family Araneidae; genus Argiope; species Argiope argentata. Next base: position 1,353,381 of record JAOUZG010045806.1, on the reverse strand, counting down.
TTTAAATTTATTTTGTTATGAATAGGTATTGAATTATATTCACATAAAATCCTTCAAAACTAATTTGGATCATATTTCTCGCCTCTTGGATAACTATAAATAAACAAAATTAAACATTTTTTGAGTGACAAGTAAAGACAGTTTTACATTTATTTGCTGAATCATTTATTATATATTATGCTAAAGGATGACTCAGTTTATGTGTAATGTCTGAGGCGTCATAGAAAAAAAATTACTTTTATCAAAGTAAATTCCCAATACTTTTGTATTGATTTTCACAAATATTTTTAATTTCAGTACTTTTCCCTAAGATGTAAAAAATTTTTTAATTTAATTCTGCATTTATGATGACAAATTTACTTTATCATATTCCGTATTACATCTCTCTTTATCATATTCCGTATTACATTAATTTAATATCTTTCAACATTTCCGATTACAAATAGTCACAAAATTCAAGTTTATTTTAACATAAATCGTGTTTTAATTTTTAATCTTGTCAATAGCTTTCGAATTTTGGCATTGAGACTTAAAATCCAAGAATGAATATCGGAGTTAAAAAAAAGGCATCGAACAGATTGTCTTTATCTTTCCTATTCTTGGACACATTCCAGCTTAGCTTGCAGTTTCTCTGTAAGCCATCAATCATGGGCATGGTATGGCTGTCTCGCGAATAACGTCAGAAAGCTGGACAACGTTCCCTGATAACGGCAGAATATCCCTGATACAAAGCGCTCAGTGATTTCGTTGGCTTCCACATGCGTTTTATGGGCCGTTTAAGTGTGGTTTAATATTTAGGAGTCACTTTGTTGGAATTTAAGGAGATTTATCCGTAGAGATCTTGTTTTCTTTAAACAAATGACTTTAGTGTTTATTTTGATTTTTGGATCAAAAGCAGCGTGATATAACACTAGAAAAATAGTTGAATAGGTTTCGATTAGATAACACTTATTTTTATTATTTTATTATTTAAGAACCCGATGTTATTTCAGTTTGAGACTTTTGTAGCGCCTCAAAATGTGTGGGCAACAAATTGGCGGTTTAATGCTTTAGATTAATGAATTTTTAGCTATTATGGTTTTAGAAAATAATGTAGAAGCTGTCACTTTTAGTGACTTATCGTCAAAACATTATTTAAAAATAGAAATAGACATGCGCGTATTCTGATAGACACATGATAGTTTAAGTCAATGAAAATGCTGTATTTTTTGTTGTTAAAATGTTTTTATCATTTAAGAACATGATGCTGTATTTATTTAAATGTTTTGAAACTACAGAATGAAAGGGCAGAAAAAGGAGCGATTTATGACTTTTGAGGCACCCATTTCCTCTTTTAGGTTTATTAGAAAATGATAAAGATGGTTGTCATATTTGGCCACTTATCACCAACAAAAAGTTACAACTTGGCACAAATGTCTTTTATGTACCCGATTCTCGATATATCGCCAGTTGCGTATTCTAATTGCCACATGATTGTTGCAAACATGTTTGAATTGGTTAATGACTTAAACTATTTAAAATAAACAATGCCATAAAAATAATAATGTTCTCGCCTGATAACAAGAAATTTAAGATCAGATTTCCATTTTTTATTTTCATTTCTATATTAGAACCAATGCTTCAATGTGCAAGCAAAAAGCAGACTAAAGCGGTCATGGATACTATTAAACCTGGAAAGCAATTGTTTTGGATTTGCCTTTGAAGATTTCACTCGTTATATTTGCAGAGTTGTAAAATGTTGATAGTTTTTTCACTTACTTTTAAAGTTTATTGGATAATCGTTTCCCTATCTTTTTACTGTAGTCCATTTTTCTTTTGAAACGCTATACATTTAAAAATTTGTACACTCAGTGTGTTTGGTGGCAATGCCAGTTTAATGTTTACAACTTAATTGTCAATTATTCGATTTATTTAAAAACTAAATTATGATTTCTATTGAGCGCTATCGATAGCAAATCACAAAAAGATCTTATAAGACAAATATTATTTATAATTCTTATTTGCAAAGTGATAGTGAAAATTTAGAATACATAAAAAAAACTTCTTTGTAGAAAGATAATAAAATTGCGTTTAAGATTAATTTTTTTATAAATTGTATTGGTGATAAACTTATTGATTGTAATAATTTTAAATTATTTAACATACTCGATAATTCTCAAAATTAAAAATAATCATACATAATATTTCTTGTGTAAAAACTACATCATTTATTATATTATATACTTTTTAATTAAAACGATTGAGTCGATTAATCTAAAAAGTTTTTTAAATCCCCCTATATCTAACTTTTTCTTTTCAGTAAACCAAATTAATATTTATTCCTGATATAAATGGTTTCTTAAATATCTTTATTTCAGTTATTCTTTAACAATTTTCCTAATGTATTTTGGTCTGTATTTTTGCTCTAAAGTAGTATTAAATATTGCTACAAACTGACATATACAATTACTAAAAGCATCAAAGCAAAGAAATATTTAAAAATAAAATAAAATGTGAGTAATTCAAAATCTCATCACTGCCTAGTAACGGACTATCAACAAATTAACTTACCTTAAAATTGTCTGTATTGATTCAATTGTTTATTACATTTTGAAAAGCAATAAAAAATTAAAACTCTAATTGAACAAATAGAGATAGTTCCATTAAAAAGGCATCATTTGAATTTGAAGACAATATAATAATTTTATTTTTGGAATAACTTATAATTAAAATTTTACCTTAAAATGGCAAAATTACTCTTCATTTTTTATTAAATGAATTTTTAATTAATTTTTGTGCATTGGGAAATATTTCTTGCTTGATTTTGTTGCTAATTAATTATATCTTCCGATGACATGCCTGAATATGTTTATCGTGTGATTCTGACATTTTTTTTTTCAGTAAAAAATGTCTCTTTCTTAAAATAAATATCCACTTACTTAAATAAATCTTTCAAATCGTGAATTAATGGATATTAACTTTTCACAAAACTAAAATCTGCAATTGATCATTATTCGCCAATTTTAAGACATAAATTAAATATTAAAAACAATGATTTAAGTATCAGACTTAAAAGCAAAAAAAAAGGCAGTCAAAAGACTTTGATATGTTTAAACATTAGTTACAAAATCCAAAGGCTTTTGGCAAAGAAATTATAATTAATTGCCTTCTCTATATTAATTACAAGTTACAGTCTCCGGGAAATGAAATCAATCTTCCAAGTACGTCATTCAATAGTAATTTTTTTTCGGGGGGCTACAACATCTGTTCTTAATTACGTTTGTAAAAGTCGGTCAGCTTTGACGAATTCTAAATAAATGAGAAAATTGCATCACTGGAAAGTTATTTGTGTTGTTTTCGAAGCATTATTTTCGCTTCGGATGATAGATATTTGTTTATTTTTAAGCAAAATAAAGATAAAAAATAGTATTTTCTTCTAAATTATGGACTAATAATATATTAAAAAATGTATACGTAAATTCCTACTCAGGTCAACAAACAAAATTTTTATTTGAGTTACTTTTTATTAAATAATTACAATTAATATAAATAGTTGATCAAAAACTCTTGCCTAGTCATAAACAAAATAAAGTGCTTATCTGTTGAAAATTAATCAGGACAAACCCAGAACAAAATCAATTGACGGTGAATTTTCAACACTGTTTGGGTATTCAACGCCAATCTAGGCAACGTGAATGATTGAGTTTTCTAAGCCAGTTGGGGTAATGCAATTCATATTAGAAATTTTTAATTTCCTTTATTCAAAATTTTTATTCAAAAATACTTCCAAATGAGTTCGAAAAATCGATTAATTAACAATGTTTAATTTTGAATGCATCAAATATTATAAAAATGAACAGAATCGTTTGAAATAATCGGCCCAAAACATGCTAACCTTAACCTCGTTAGCGTGGGGAAAAACAAATTGATTCGTTACTTATTTGATGGTGGGGAAATGAAAATTTTTAGCGAGGAAGTTAGTTTTTAATTAATTAGTAAAAAATTAATGAATTAATAATCTGAAAACTGTATTAACATCAAATGTCATCGACTACAAGTAATTATAGATGTAGTAAATCTTCAAAACATTACTCACTACATTTAAGTTTGGAAATGCGATACTAATTTTTTGTGGATGAGGAAATGATATCAAATTTTCTTAGTATTTCTTTTTATTATTTTCATTACTGATTTCATTCTTAGTAAAATGCAACTGATTTCATGATTAGCCTTTATTTTTTTAGATATAAAAATAATTTGTTATATCAAAAAAAAAAAATTCCTTTGACAAATGGAACTTTAAATCCTTGGTGAACTTTTTAAAATGCAAAGAGAATGCTGACTTATCAAGTAAGATATTTATGCATGACCTAAATTTTTATTATGTTAATATTTATTTGAAACTCTGTTTTTAGAAATAAGAAATAATGCTAAGTTATAATAAATAATACTAATAATATTAATTAGTATTATAAGAAAGAATACGAATTAATAATACTAAATTTTTTCGCTTAACATGATTTTTTTCTTTCTTTTAATTTTCGAAAACCCTTAAAATTGTCGTAAATATTCTAGTTAAATATAACAAATCCACACTCGTAGTGTAAATCAATATGTCTAAATGTTCTCAATACTACAATGTAATATAACATTACTTTTTTCATGAACAAGATCTATTTATCGTTAAATCTAATTGGAACGAAGAGGAAATTAGTAAGAATGTGTAATGTATAACATAATAAACCAAACACCAAAAAATGTTTTAATAAAAAATTCCAAAATAATTTTAATATATAAAATTGGCCAATTGAATTAATTATATTGGATAATTAAATGATTATGATAAAATATATAATGATAAAATAAATAACACACAAATTTCATATATTATTAACTAAAAATAAAAGAGTATCGTAGAAATATTTATGAAATTAGTTTAAAATATCAGTTAATAAAAATACACTTCAAATTTTCGAATGAAAAGTGTATTTTTAGGAATTGCATTCACTGTGCAGACCACGGTGACCCGGTTCCACTGAACATGTTTGGGGGTCTATTACACGTTAAATCAGTCAGAGATAAATGTCCTTCTGCCGGTGTGGTGTGCTGTAAAGAGGGAGATGCCATCTCAAGTGTCATCTTCGTCATCGGACCTCGGTTCAAATTTACAAGATTCGTCAAAAAATAGTCCTAGTATTTCCTCACAACACGACGTTTATATATCTAAACTAAACCAAACTAAACTGAAAAAGCATTCACTGTGCACATTTCAGTGAATTGTGTTCAATTTTATTTAGTAGTTTTATACACTTAAATTGCGAGTATAAAATTAATATGAAGATATGTCTGTTTTAGTATACAAAATAATTTTATAAGCCTCACATTTGCTTTATTAGGCTTTAGAAAACTTATTCTCAGGCTAGAAAAAAGTGAGTTACAATAATTATGCATGCACAAAAGAAGCTTTCCTTTCGTAAGAAAGTAAAATCATTAATAAATAAGATTTGCTTGAGTACATTATAATAGGACAACCAATAACAAACTTTTTGACTCTTATATGCAAAGTATTCATTCTAATCTTAGCATAACAATTTATTTCTAAACTTTAGAGATAGAATAAACCAGAAACAAGAAAAATAGGATAAAGGAATTAAAAATTAGTTTATTTTATTTTAAATAAACTATGAATTTTTTATATAGTTTAGCAATTCTGTTAGTTATATTTAACAAAATATTCTTGTTACATTAACAATTATAAAAAGAAAAGTTAGACCGTTCGGATCAAAAACTGATAGTTATATGAAGATTTGAATTTAATTATTTCAATCTAATTAAAAGGCCCTCATAAAATCAACGCATAATAATTGGTGAATCTTCTCAGAAGTAGATATTGAAAAAGGTTAAATTTTTTTTATTAAATTGATATTCAAAACTTTCTAACTGTGCCTTCTAGAAATGCAGATATTTTTGTAATTACTTAATTTTGTAATCATTATTTTTTTAATTAAGAGGAGAATATTGCATTCATTATTTCTCGTAAATGTGTTGGTTTAAAAAAACTTCTGTTACTTTAAATAGTAATACAGATTGTTTGACAGTGACATTTAACGTGTTCATGGAATTGAATTGCTGCAAAATGCTTAGCTGTTTTATAGATTATATTTTCTAACCAATTCGATCATATAAAAAATAAATTACAAGATACTATCATATTTATTCCCAAATCAAACTAATCTCTAAAATAATGGAATGCACCCAGATTTCTTTGACAAATAATTTTTCCAGGTTTTTCTCCAGAAAAAAACCTTTCTTCACAAATCATCTCTTTTTATTTCTAAATAATCACTTTCATTATGTTGATATCCTGAATTGCACCAATTTTTTTTAAATATTCAATCATCTCCCTGACGATCCCTTATCACCAGAAACCATTTACAGTTTTCCTAATACATTAATCGAATCAACATCTCTTAATTAGAGTGAAAAGTTAATTGAGTAACCGGAACCTATTACATTAAACAAAATAAGTTACCAAAGTAAGCTCCAGAAATTATCAATTAATGCACTTGATTCACCACTTTTGGTTATTAATAAAGTTCTTTGAACAATTAGGATTCTAGTTCTTTTTTGTGTTTCTGATGCATGCATTTATTGTATAGCAATTACTTAATTATCTTTATTAAATGAATAAATAAAGGGTAGACCTGTCCATTAGAGTAATTATTTAGACCCCATGGCTTTCCTGTTAAAAATAAGGGTGAGCTGAATTTACTTTCAATATGCTCTTTTCTTAAAATAATGCCTATAAGGAAGTGATTCTGATTCTCTTTTAAAAATATCGTGAGATAGTTTCAACTCTTTTAGATAGTTTTCTTGAGATAGTTTCATCATAATTTTAATCCTTTTAAATTATTATCACAATTCCAAATATTTTAAATCCTCATCATGATATGAATAATTTTAAATTATCAGCACAATTTCAATCATTTTAAATTTTTATCATAATTTCAATCTTTTTAAATTATCATCACAATGTCAGTCATTTTAAATTGTCATCATAATTTCAGCCATTTTAAATTATCATCATAATATAAATTCTTTCAAATCATCTTCACTATTTCAATTATTTTAAATCATCATCATAATTTCAATAATTTTAAATCATTATTATAATTTCAACCATATTAAAATTATTATCTCCATTTCAGTCATATTAAATTGTCATCGTAATTTAATTCAAATTAAATTATCATCACAATTTCATTCATTTTGAGCTATTATCATAATTTCAATCATTTTAAATTGCTATTATTTCAATAATTCTAAATTATCATCATTATTTCAATCGTTTTAAATCATCATCATAGTTTCAATAATTTTAAATAATTACTTAATCAATTTAAATTAACATCATAGTTTCAATTATTTTAAATAATTACTAAATCATTTTAAATTATCATGACAATTTCTATCCATTTTAAATCATCATTATATTTTCAATCATTTTTCATTGGCTACAATTTTGATCTTTTTAAGCTATCATCATTATTTAAACCATTTTAAATTATTAATATAACCTATCTGTGTATTTTTATGATTAAATACAAAAATTTTCACGCTAAATAATAAATTCTTTTTCAAGTCAGCTGCCATATTTTATTATATATTTTGTTTAATTGTAAGAGAAAACACAGTTATTAAATTTATTGATCTTTGAAGGCCAATTTTTTTGCCTAAGCTATTAGCTTTTTTATACGACATTTTTGATACGATATAAAAACATGATTTTAATTTTACCGTTTTGCTACAAATTATTGTCCGTCTAAGTTTAAAAAAAGCTTGAATAAAAGAGGAACTGAAAATTCTGTTTAGGTGTTACTGTCAGTAGAAAAATACTTCTATCCTAATTTTTACATTGAAAAAAGCATGCGAGTGAAAGTTTTGACAAATGAAAATGAATTTCTTTATAGCATTAAAAACTTTTTATCTGATTTTATATCAAATTAAATTAAATATTTTGAAAATAAAAGAAAACATAATAAGAAAATGAAGATATTATTGAAGAGTTTGAATAATATTTTTGAGTTTGAAGTTACGGTGAATGCCACTTTTGTGAGATAATAGTTTTAGAAGATATAAACAATAATTTCCATTGGCAATACAAAGATTATTCATCTAGCGAACGATTAGGTCTAGTTTTATGCAGGGTTAAAGTTTCTGTTTAATACCTATTATTGTATTTAAAACTTTTTTTTACGTATTCTTTCTACTGTTTGAAAAAATTTTTGTGGCATAAAATTTTTTATATCTAGAGTTTCTAAAAAAATATTTAGCAATTAAAGATAAGCAATGAATTTGGTGCAGTTGTATAAAGTTCACTAAAGGTGTTCACCGTGTAAGAATATTTGATTATCGGCATTCGATAATAATAAGCGGCTTCTGTATTAAGTTAAGTGTTTTAGATAAATAGATCTTTTAGATTTAAATTTTAAATTGCTAGTGATGATTCGCACTATTTAAGATCATTTTATGTGTGTTTTCAGCTCATATTAAATTGCAATTTCTCTCTGAATAATCGAAAAGTGTAATACATCGCAATAGGCTGCGAAAACAAAAAAAGAACTTCTGAACAAGACCTGAATATTATGAATGCCTATATGAAGAATGGTTTCTTATACAGAATGGTCTGCCATATCCAATTCGAAAAGAAGATCAGTTTTATGGTTATGCAGAATAATAGGACACATCCGAC
>JAOUZG010045806.1:1306521-1326432 GCA_026289955.1 Argiope argentata | reverse complement strand
ACACACACACACACACACACACACACACACACACACACACACACACACAAAGAGAGAGACAGAACTTATAGTAGGAATTGGAAAAAATTAAGCAGAAATTTCGTGGCTCCATCTATGGATTCAGAACCGAACTATTCCCTTATAAAATGTTATAAACATAAATTATTTTATATTTAAGGAATTAATATTTGAAAAAACTGTATTAAAATCGAGTATTAACCACCAGAGATTTTAAAAATCATATTTAACAATTGAGTGGATGAATAAATAGTATTTTATTAACGATTGAAAATTTGAACAAGATGTATATAGTCAAAGTGAGAACTAATACTAGGCATTGGATAAAAAGGGAAATTTTTTGAAATTATTGTTACGAGGATCAAGGTTTTCCCTACAGTTTTTCACATTCCTCTTTAATTATATCTTAGTATGGATCAACATTCAATTTCATAAAAACATAACTAAATTTTTAAAGAAAATATGTTACTCTAAAAAGTTCCAAATATAGTATTTAATATTTTCAAAAAATTCAAATATTGTATTTAATATTTTCGAAAAAAAATTCAAATATTGTATTTAATATTTTCGAAAAAATTCAAATATTGTATTGGCATTCCAAACATTGTATTTAATATACATCATATATTATTAACTCTTTCATCCCAAAACCATGAAATAAATCTCTATATTTAGAGGACAACCTCTTTAAACACCGGCCTCGTTAAATTCCGGCAACGTAGCGCATAAATATGAAGGCGCACTTAAACTGCCCATAAAACAAAGCGAGGCATTGGCGAAATTGCTGAATTTTACTTTTCAGGGATGTTTTCCCTTTATCGTGGACGGCTTCCAGCCCTCTGACGTCATAAACGGAATCTACGGCACGTCCGTGATGGATGGCTCTCTGAGACCAAAAATGCAAGCCGATCTGGCTTACATCCAAGTAACAGGGACCTAAAGGGTGAGAAGGCTTGCCTACCCCTTTCACAGGTCTTTTTCCTTTTTCTTGGCATTTGGTTCTCTGTCTTAATTCCCAATTCCCCCGGAGGACCAGAAATATTGACAGGATGGCAAATTAAGAAACAGTTTAGGTAAAAAGGCGAACCACTGTGAAGGCAAGAGGGTCCAATCGAAAAGACTTTGAAATTTAATTGCATTTACGGAATGAGGTCGTTAATAGTTTCCAAAACTTTGTTGTATGACCGTGAGAAGGGTTGTTTTTGTTTTTTTCGACTGTTACGCTTGGAGTCGTTTGTGAGCGACCCAAATAACAATTGACAGTACGGGCTTAACTAATGAAAAGCGAACAAGGCTCTAATGAAATTACATTATGTATTTTTATGGTGCAAAAGGCGATGCTTATTTAGCAAGAAAAGATAAATAAAAATGACTTTTACCAATTTGCTTGAATAGTTATTGCAGTCGAATAAATGCTTTAATATGAATTGTCTCTGTTTTATCGGAAAACAGAGAAATTTTGAGAATTGACATAAAAGTAAAAATGTTCTTTTCAGTCGTGCTAGAATTTATAAAGCCATTTAAATAAGAAAAATACATATTTCTACTCTTAATTAATTAATGAGACTATTGATATTTGTTTCGTTGAAGGATATTTTCATATCCATTTGTTGTTGTTGTTACTAATGACATTTGCATTGGGCAAGCGCGCTGACGGTCATCAGTGATTTTAAGACGAATGAGCGTCTCTTATTTTTGAAGTAGTGCCAACTAGGACCAAAAGTATGACTTATATACACACTCATCACATTCGCAAGCACAGCCCCATTAATAGGGGGGGGGGCACATTTACAAATCTCACAGACAGTAAAAGAAAAACAACCATGCCCTAACCAGGATTCTAACCCGGGACGCCCAGATCACGAGGTAGACGAGTTACCTCTGTGCCAGGATGCCAGCTTATATTCACTTATATTAGGTCAATGCATAATTTGCAGACACTTTTTTGATGTGCTATAGTTTAACAGAAATTTACAATATTTTATAATTTAATGAATGAAAGTATTCATCTACTTTTAGGTTAGAAAAATGCTAATCTGTAGTCATATTCGTATATCATAGTTATATTCGCATATCATAGTCATATTCGTCATATTATGCTTATTGTCTTCCTTGACGATAATGAGCGTCCACATGTTGAGCCACGTGTTGTCATATGTATTACCAATACGGGCTGGGAAATGTTTCTACGCCTACCATATTCTCCCACAGAAACATTTACCGACTACTAGGTCAATCTGTTGCTAAATAAACAGACAGGCGAACTGAGTTTATGACGATTTCGATAACTTAGTGGTAAATGTCGAAGCGTGAATTGCCTTCAAGAACTGAGAATTCTTTGTCTGGGGAATCAGCCATCTTCCAGCAAATGAAATGCAGCTATTGAAGTAGATGGTCAGAATTCCCTGAATTAATCATTTAAAAATGTTAATGTGGAATTTTAATAATATCTTTTTCATAGTAAATAGTATTCAAAATGTATCAACCCAATAGTTTTCACCGAACCATTTTATGTTCATTTATTAGTGATTGAAATGAAATGTACAGGTTGGGGAAGGCCATGAAATAACTTGCCTTGTTTGGAAGTTCCTACAATCAAAATGAATGAGCGAAATGAAACCATAATTGACAAACAGATTATGGTAAGCATGGGAAGATAAATTCCGCAGAAAAACCCAAACTAAAAGTCGCCTATAGGTGAAATATTGGCTCTGCTGTCATGTACGAACTTTGAAATTTGCATATCGAAATGGATTATGTAAAATTAATTATGCCTGCTGGACAGCGGTGCCATGTATTTCTTGTAAAGAAGAAGATAAAACGGCTTCTTGTAGTTCGTGATGAGTTTTTGACTATTACTTTTGATTGATGGTTGGTGGTGGTTAATGTGGATCCTACCTTACTTCAGACTGCTTTATGGTAAACCTCATGGTACCTCAATTGCTTTACTGGTAAAACTTTTTTACACATGATAGAGTAATGCCATGACAGTTCTTAAGCATTCATGACAGTTCTTATTTTCTGTTTCCGAACTTTCTTGTCCTAAAACAGAGTATAAGACGGGTTATTATGAATATCAAACCAGGCACTTTATATGCTACAGTGGAAAACACCTTGCACTGTAAGCAATATGTTGCACACAGTGAAGATCAGTAAATAGAAAATGTTGTGCATCTATCTGGAAAACTAAGTATTGGTCAAAAATTATAATATTTCCCATGATTTTTATGAATCCATTCATAGCTGTACTCCCAAAGCAAGTGATTTTCCGTATCAGTAACTATTGTTACAATTTTTTTGAGGAATTGATCTGACCATGTCTTCCACACTCTGTATAAGAAATGTGATTTCCTTTCCTTTATTCATTTCAGTTGAAAATGCCACCAAACAAGGAAAGTTATTCTCTGTATTTACATATGGCATCCCTATTGTTGTTTCGAATGGCACTTGTCATGGACAAGCCCGTTGACACTTTCAATGATTTTTAAATCGAGAGTGGGTCTCTTATTGTAAGTAGGGTCAACTGTGCCAAGATATCTTAGTTAGTCACTCATCACATTCGCTTGCTCAGCCGCTTTTCACAGTGGAGCACATTCACACATCGAAAAGAAAAACAACCATGCCCAAACGAGGACTTGTACCTAGGGTGCAAAGATCACCGAGAAGACGCACTTCACCAGTGCCAGGACGTCGGTATCACATCATTATTATAGATAAATATAAAATATAAAAACAAAAATATCTCTATTTGGTTACTTATTTAAACTATATGCATGCCTAAATTCGAAGTGACACAATGCATTTTAGGGAGATGGACCTCTTAATTTTTGTTGAAATAGTTAAACTAAGTACTTGAGAGCTGTACATGTGCCCCTCTCTATAGTTCCACATCACTCGAGAAAGTGGATTGGATTTAACATGTATCAGGTGCAATTTTTTGAATTAGGTTTCATATCTGAGAGCCTGCCTTGAAGAAACCAACTCAAGCAGTAGTTTACGATGTTTCCACCACCTTAAGCATTAAGAAATGGCTTAAAATGGCTGGTAAGGCAATAATGGATTTACTACGGCCAGTCATAAAAAATGGAATACTTCTTTAGCTTTGTTATTTGTCGCAAATTACTTTGTTTTTCACAAAATTGATGTCTATAGAAATGACTAGAAGGGACAAACTTGCTTTAATTAAGGAAATAGGGAAATGGTGAAATAGCTTAATTTACTACTACCCAGAAACTTTTTAATTAAAATTTTTAAATGATTTTGTCAATTAGATTTATCGGTATAAAATTAATCTTTAAATAACATTTTATGGAATTCTGAAGATAACTTCAAGACTTGAAGATTTGTGGAAAAAAATCGCTCTTTTTGTTAAATGAATCTTATAAACTATCATCGATATCTGGGAAGCGGTTACATATTTTTCAAAACAATTATTCACAAAAATAAAAGCATATTATTTTATAAAATCATGAAACAGATGCTTAAATCAATCTTATGAAGTTTTATTTATATCTTGTGCCCCCATAACATATTTAACAATAAAAAAATAATTTACTAAAAGATTTTTTTTATATTTCATAAAATCACGAAGTAAATGCATAAATATAGTTTATGAAATATCATTCATTTCTTGGACATTATTACATATTTATCGAAAAAAATCATTCAATAAAAAATAAAAAAAGAAACAATAGAAGGAAAAAAAGAAGAACGATTTCATTTAAAGAAAATTCAAAGGAAATCACAAGACACATGTATAAATAACTAATGTAACAGTTTTTATGGCTATTTTTTTCAAATATGTATGTAGAAAAAAGTGAATTTTAATATAGCTCTGCACTTAAGCTGTAACAGTCATTATAACATCTCAGTTGGTTTAAATATTAAATTTATCTGCATATCAGACTATTTTATTTATATATATATTCTAAAGTTCAATTACATTTTCAAAAAAACTTTTAGTGAAGTACACTTTTAATGTTAATAGAGTTTTTTTCAAATATTAATTTATTAATTAAATTTAATTAATTTTTAATAATTTTAATAGAGTTTTAGCATTTTGTGATGAAAATTATAGTCAACTGGCTGAAGATGAATCTGTAAAATGCGAGTTTTTCTGTATTTTTCGCATGAAAGTGAAGAATGGGAGTTCAATTCTTGCAAAAATCAATCATTTTTTGTATAAATTATTTATATTTTTTGATAAAAATAATTATTTAAATTATAAATTATTTTAGATAAATTATTCATTATTATTTATTTTTATAATTAATCATTATAGAGTATATATTCATAAAATAGAGAAATTAATTTTCTCGTAATTGCTGCCGATGTTACCAAACTCTAAAACCAAGATGATGTCACCAAGTTTTAAAGTTCTGTTACAGTGAAAGGAAATAAAATTTCAAAATACTTTTTGCAATAAGATGAGATGTTTCTTCCCCTTTTTGTTTAAACAGAACTTACATTACTTTAATTGTCGTACTTATTTTGAATTGTATCTATCACTTCTTGCTATAAATAAGAATTAGTTTTTCTTTGGATCATTCTTCAATGCTATATCCAAGGACTGTTCTCTCTTACCTCAATATTGTTACGTAATACGGTATTGTTTCAACATATGAAAATATATCCTTCTGGTTTTTCCTTGTCTTATGGATTCAAAAATTGAACCTAGAATAGTTGATATGAAACATCCTAAGAAGAGGGCCTTAGAATAGCTAAGCTCACCCTGGGAAAATATAGGAATATCAATCTAATAGCAGGCTTTTTGGCGAAATTCTATTCTTAGCGAAGAAAAGATATCCGAGAGCATTTGATAGAAGATGCGAAAGAGCTGTATTTCAGATAACAATAACTTTATTTTAAGATAAAAGAAATAAAACTCAAGAGTAGTTTGTAGCACTTGAAATATAAATAAATTCATGAAGAAAGATAAATTTATGAATAATCAGATCAACAATCGTCGGAGAATATCGACATTTGTCTGATAATTGTTCTTCTTGGTAATATGTCGATTGGTAAATTATTTTATCAATAAATTGTTAAAATTTTAACCCGTCTTGTATTACATCTATTGTTTTTCCACATCTATCAGAAATTTTGTTTAAAAAAAGAACTACAACAGTCAGTAAGAGAACGGTCCTGGTATTTGTGACTGTAGTTTAAATTATAATTGTAAAATTCGTAATCAGTATTTTTAACTTTAAATGCGGAGAATTTTCATATGAAATTAAGACAAATTAAATTCATGATAAAGATTTGATGTCACAAATATTTTGTGCTGAACATATATTAGTTAGTAAAAATTCAATTAAAGGAAAACATCATTTTTGAATAGATATGATACATTTTATATATGTGTTATATATATCAATTAGGATACATTTTCTATTTTCTATTCGATCCCTGCAGGAAAAATAAAAATAATGTAATTTTATACTCCTATGACTAAATCAAATTCTTACAATTTTATCAATGAAATGTTTGAAGAAAGCGATAAAATCTTAAGCATAAAAGATTTTTGGAACAAGAATGAAAAAAAAAGAAGACTGAAATAGGTTTTTAATTTTTTTTCTTAGTAAAACGAAAAACTTATCGGAAGAATTGGTGAAAAAGTCTAAAATAATCAGCTTAATTCCTCACTAATAAAATGAGGAATTAAAAAAAATCTTATTTGCTTCTAATGTTTTTATGTGTTAGAAGAATCAGTAATGAAAAGTAACCTAATAAGTTGAGAAGTTTGATGAAAATTTGAATGAAAGTTTTGTAATAAATTAAGGAAATAATAGGGAATTATCTCTAAGAACACATTCTTAGTCAAAAATATGTTTATAGTTTCTGTTTTAGTAAAGAGAAACTTATTGGAAGCACAGGGGAAAAATACTGAAAGAAAAAACTTATCCCTCACTAATAAAGTGAGGAATAAAAAATTTTCCTGATTAGTTTTAATTTTTTATTTGTCAGAAGTATCAGTAATGAAAAATGGCCTGATAGTTTGAGGAATTTAATGAAAATATTAATGATAATTTTTTAAATAAATTCCTCAAATAATAAAGAATTATCTCTAAGAATCCATTCTTAACCTAAAGTAGGTTTATAGTTTCAATCTGGGTAAAGATAAACTTCTAGGAAGCACAGAAGAAAAAGTTTAAAAGAAAAAATGAAAGTTCCTAATAAAGTGAGGGATAAAAAATGTGTCCCATTTATTTCTAAATTTTTATTATTAGTTTTAATGTTTACTCATTTTTTTCTTGCAATCAATAATAATTTATCAAGACAAACATTCTCAATGACTATACATCCCTCAACTGTATACAGTTAATTGTTCAATTTCATAAATTTTAGATTAAAATTAAATAAAAAAAGGCATTTAATAAGAAGTTAGAATTAGAAGTTTAGAATCAGAAAAGTTAGATTTTTGTCTTTCCCATCAAGACAAATAAAAAAAAAAGCGTCAGCTGAAAAATTACGTTTCATTATTTGTAAATGTATTTAGCAAAGGAATGAAAGAGAACCAAAATAATGAACAGCATAGGTTTAATTGGAAGCATATACATAATATCATAGCTGTAACAAAAGCAAACAGGAAATTCGAAAGCTCAGAACCATGTTTCTGGATCATGCGGGGGAGAACACACCTTCATCCCTTCCTTCCTTCGAGAGTATGAGAGATACGATGACAATAGAATATTGTACTAACATTTGTTTGAAGAAGAAGAATAGTTTTGTCGAAGTACATTGGGAACACAAATTCCATCAAATCCAGATTTGTATATTGTATCTTGTGTATCGTATTCTTTTATGTGATTCATTTCCTATGTATCTTTTAAATAGTCGATATCTGCAATTGCGATTTTATATTACAATGCAAAACCTGGTCGTCTTCATCTATTTTATCCTTTCATTTTGTTTGAAGAGGTTCGGGACTATTCTGTAAAGACATATAATTTCGTATAAATAATTTGGCACATTTTAGGCTGAATATATAATTAGAAGAAAGTAAAAGTTTGATATTACTAAATATAATATTATGCAGGGTATTTATAATTAAAGTGACCATAACCAAACTCCTTTAAAACCCATTCTGATAATAGGATTTAATAAAACTTACTTTATACTTTATAGGGATCCTGAGGAACCACAATGAAAAAATAGTTGGTATATCGGTAACCAGATGATACTACTAAAGAATTCCTTATGAAAATTAATAAAGCCTGTAAAGAGACTTAGATGCTAAAAAATCATTGTGTGCCTTTCTCATTGTTAATCATGCCTTATAGAAGAAATATTGAAGTTTACAGATAAAATTTATTTAAAAAAAAAACAACAGGCAGCAAAGTCTTAGCTGCACAACGTGAAAATCCTTGATTAAAACAACCATGAAAAGTGACAATGTAGATCTTTTTAGTTTGGTTTAGGGCTATTTTCCTAATTCTTAACCTCGATCAGATGACGAGCCTGACGCTTGAGCTGCAACCCCTCTCTCCACTTCACATCCCACCAGCGGGAGGACGGTTGACTTTGTCGGATTTAAAGGGCAAAAAACACCCTTACACGGTGGTTCTTCGGTGGCATTGAGTCTTGAATCTGAAACGTTACGATTCACGAGTCGAGACCTTAATACCTGGCTACTGCGGCCTCGTGCCCTTGTCGAAGAATGCCTTGAAAAATATGATTTTGAAATTTGTAGACTCGTTCCTCCTCGTTTAAGCAATTTTAATCATAGTAATTTCTGGTTGTGACTATTATTAAAAAACCATTTTTAGGGAGAAGGACTTGAGCTGAAAGTCAGAATACAAGCCATGTTGTTTAACCCCCCTCCCCGAGTTTCTTCTCTCTACCACTGAATATGCCATAATACGTTTTTTCATAACATAATTAATGTGAATGGAGTAAAGGTTGAGCACATTCAGTTACTGAATAAATTTTAATGGTCTTGGAAGAATTTTTTTAATTGCCTCCTTTCTATTTTAGCAATTATTTTTATTACATAATTCTTTTTCCTAAGGTCCATATGTCGCTTCGTCAAAGTCCAAAAGGCAGAATAGGTTATAGAGAGGTTCTGAACAAAATATTTTTAATTATAATCACCGTGTATATGATATTCTTACTTTTAAAATAAGAATAAGGAAGGATGTTAAACATCTTGCAAGTATTATAATCAAAAATTAAATGAATTCCTATTTATGTCTACTAAGAAAATTTTTATTTTAGCTATGTTTGAAAAATAAGTAACCAACGTAAATACACTTTTATTACAAAAGCACACAACTAGCCTAAAAGCAATTTATTTACATTGAGTACCTGGAATAAAGCAAAAAAATTAATCAAAATTAAGTCCGATCCGTTGAAAATACAGTTGTAAACAATCAGAACACACTGTGCTTGATGAATTTTTAGCGAAAGTTACAGTATCAAATATAAAAAATAAATAAAGATAACTTCGATATACAGACAATTATCAACAATTCACAGACATAACTGGTTACTTAATAGATTTAACATAATATTGCAAATTATGGAAATAAAAAATCAAAAAGCTGTGAAGTCAACACAAATTGCATTAGATCCATCAAATTTTTAATTATAATATTTTCGATTAGGTTTCTTAAACGTAAAAACTACAACCAAAAGCTTAATAAGCTAATTTGCAATTGCTTCAAATAAATGAAAACAACACCGAGATATTTATATATCGCTTAAATACCACAAATTCTCTCCAAAATACCAGCGAGATTTTCTGGCAGTTTTCCGCCGTCTCGAACTCCCCAGAGATAGCAACTCTAAATATTTTAAAGATTTGAACAGATAATAAGCAAATGCATGCTTCAGAAAAAGCAGCAGAAACGGAAAAGAATTGGATTGTCTTGCATTGCTCCGCAAATGCAGTCATTCAGAGTACAGCTTTTTGCTGCAACTAAATATTTGCTCTGGGACCATGGGAATAGTAGAGGGTTCTTTTCTGCGCTTTTATCTAATCTGGAAGGAAAATACTTGCTTTTTTTTAGAAAAATATATATAAAGGTTGAAATAATAGGAACGTTGTTGAAAAAAAACATCACCTTCAATGTTTTTTCCGTTTTTGAGGAGCTATGAAAGAAGAGTTAAGCAATATTCTTCCAAACTCTCTATTATGAAACAGCATTTTAGAGGATATAACATTGGCTATGATTTAGACGTTGTAGAGAATCATGGCTCCAATGTTTGAATTTGAAATATAAAATATGTTTTGGGAATTTGTTTTTTTTAACTTTTTTTTCCATGAAGTTCAGCAGTAGCAGATCTTTCATCAGATATTGACTATTGCGTTAATCATTTATTTGAGAAGAACTCATGTTATATTTTTTATGCGTGTTTTTAAAAGGAATTTGATTTTGAAAAAAGTTGAATTAAGGCTACCAGGAACCTTTACAATTTTTTTTGCAATTTTCACCATAGCAATTTGAAATTTCACAGGCATTAAGAGTACTAATATAGGAGATGACACACAAAATTTTAACGCATTATATTAATTTATTTATGAGTTAGGTAGGTTGATAAAATATTAGCGATGAATAACGCTGATGAAAAATGTTCCAAATGCACCAATTTTGTTTGAAAGCGCTCCAATTTATATTATTATTTATTCTAACCCTTTTGAAACAAAATTCGGGATTAATCTTTAAGTTTTGGTATGAAATATCAAAATAAACCAATACAATAATTCAAAATAGTTAAACTTTTTTAAAAAAAAATCAGTAGTTTTAAGCTATTACATTGGTTCATTTTTATATTTCGTACTCAAAACTTAACCCTAACATTTGTTCCAAAAGGGTTAGAATAATTAATAATAAAAATTGAAGTGATTTCGAACAAATTTGGAATACCTGGAACATTTTTATTAACGTTATTTATCGCTAATATTATATTACTTTATATTATACCTCCTGACTCATAAATAAATTAATATAATGCGCTAAAATTTGGTATGTCATCACTTGTAGTGTTACTCTTAATGCCTGTAAAATTTCAAATTTTTAAGGTGAAACTTGCAAAAAGTCATTTTAAAGGTCTCTGGTAACCTTAAGTTACAACGATTTTGAGATATTTAATCACAAACATAATCATGTTAGAAAGTAAACTGACTTGTACCAATCCTTGCAGCATTTTATATGGTGTGAATATACAATAGTGGAAATACTTATGAACCTTTCTACTTATAGAATAAAACTTTGACTTATGTAAATAAATGAAGTCTTTCTTTTTTGAGGGAAGTTGTATTCTGTTCTTATATATCTATAATTCAACTGACATTTAAAGACAATTTCTCAAAAAGTCTTTCTTAATAGCAATATTTTTTACCAAAATCCTGCCTAGCAAATCTTTCTATGTCAATGAGTCAATCCTCCAAATAGGAAAAATGTGGCATTATCTGCTATTCAAATAAGTCTATCTTGTTTGGTCCATGAGTGAATCATTCATGACACTGTAGAAATATATCGTTTTATGTTGGCTAAATGAACAAATTTAATCAATTAGTCAATGAGTCAATGATTCATGATAAATATTTTCGTTATCTCTTGGTCAAGTGAATTTATCTTGCTACTTCAATGAGTCAATCATTCACGATACAAGAGATATTTGTAATTATCTGTTAGTTAAAGAAGGAAATTCAGTCATTTAGTCCCCTGATCACCCTTCTGCCCTCGGGTGATGAGGGGACCATACCCTCAGAATTTACTACACCCGTATTTCTGTGGTAAAAGTGAAACACGAGAACAACTACATTAAAGGATAAAAAGAAATCTCGGATTTTTAGATACTATATCTTATAATACCTCTTATACAATTTTGGGCATAAGGAAATCTTTGCACGTAAAAACTGTAAAAAATTTCTTATTTTTTTGTCCTGTGATACAAAGATATGCAATTGTTTCAGTTTTGTATTTTTATCAAATGCGAAAATCCAGTAAATCAAAGAATTAACCCTTTAACCGGTTTGCCCGTATGCTTAAGTGCATCAAATTATAGAATTTTGATAGTTAAAAACAAAAAATAAATCATTCATAACAATTATAATTCATTAGTAAAATGACTTCGAATGCGTAGATAAGCCAAGTATACCATGGATTTCCATTTGAATCAAAATAAGAAAATATTCCCGAAATAGAAGGTGTTATCTTATTAGAAAGTAAGGAAAAGAAACCGGTTAAGGGGTTAAAAGTATACATAAGTTTCAGTATTTATGCCTAAGCTTTAAGATTTTATTCTTCTTGATAAATGTGCGATTAAATGTTAAAAATAGCGTGTAATAAATTATTCTTAAATTCGTGTACACGGATTTATATAATTTAATTTATATTTTGGTTTAAGAAATTTATTTTAAATCTTAACAAATCCATTAAACCATAATTCTGATAATACTTTTAAAGATAGATCCTGTAAATTAAGTATTTATTGTTTGAAAACTGCGATATTCAATGGTTTTCTATCATCTTGGAGTTTTAGTTCAACATGCAACATAAAACATTTGGAAATGCAACATACGTTTTCTACTTTTTAAAAACTGATTTATAATGGATCAGAAATGTTTTCTACCATCATAAACATCACCAAATATATTTTCGTTTGCTTTGTTAATGGTGTAACCGTATGGTTTATAATTTATTTAATCTGCCATAAATTGCAGTCGTAAATTAAATTTAAGATTTCAGTAGTTTTCGTTGCCAAGTTTGTGGAATAAATTCTTGAAAGGTTTTCCAAATGGCGTCATCTTAGATAAGAGAAAACAAAAGGAATTTTTGTTTTCTCTTACACGTAGTATAGAGAAATTATAATATACATTAAAAAATTAGAATTTAATAATTTGATAAATCTTCCCCATTTTAAATCTTCCTGAGTTCGATAAAAATACATTTTTTTGGAAAATGATTGTTTGACTATAACAAAAATTATTCAAAAACCCTTTGATCTAGTCAGATGAAATTTTCAATACGGTTGTTATATTAAATTTATAGATATGAATCAAATTTGGAGCAAATTTTTCACTGGAAAAGTATATATCTCCGGCTTTTCGAATATAATTCAATAGGATAATTGCTAAACGGAGGTAGATTATTAACATTGTAAATTTAGACACCATTCAACAAAACCCAACAAGAGATTGACCATCTGTTGGTCTAAATTTCAGAAAAAAAATCTAAAAATCAAAATAACTTGATTATATCAAATTTCGTACCGGAGGTTTTGACTACATTTGTGATTATGTGTGAAATTTTTGTTTTATTTAATTCAGAAAATTATGACTTAAACACGAATTCAATTTTTGGATACTATTTAATGAATACCAAGGATTAAAGGATAAAATGATTCGCCAAGAACGGCACGATAAATTCAGTAAAAATTACTTATTAATGCCAAAGGTTATTATTTCGTAACTGTGTTAAGCCAATGTCCAGTGCGGCGTTATCTGGGAAGATACATTTATTATAAAGTATTCAAGAAAGATTTGGAGAGATCATTGCAATTGACTTTGCTTGAGAAATATTTAATTTTAGTTTTTCAGGGTTATAATTGAAATTTAAGGGCTTAACATTTAAAGGGTAATCTCTGAAAAATTTATTCGCTAGATAAAATATATTCGGTGTTGCAACTAATGGTTCGATAATCTTATGCTTTGTAAAATGAGTAAATTTCAAGTAATTTAAGACGAATTATCACTTTACTTATCCATTATAAACTTATTAAATATTTATTTTACTTTCCGTATTGGATAGCATTTAAAACTGGTGTTAGTGCAAAAATTGCTGTGTTTTTACTGTTTTTCATTTTATACTTGAGTTAAATTAAATGTTGAATCCGGATTCATTTTTAAAGCTCAATTTTTGAAAAGCTTGAGTAATTTAATTTCACAAGAGAATTAATTAAAATTTCTTTTTTATGAGTAAAAAAACCGGACGAATGGAGACTAAAATAGCACAGACATTAAAAAAAGAATGGGAGATGTTTTGTATAAATTTGTGTTTTTGTCTACATTATGCCTCCGAGTTGTCTCTCGCAGATTTTGTTTTTTTGGTTGCTCACACTTGTTCTCTGATACTAAACAGAATGAAAATATTAAAAATTAAAAGGAGCTTGATTAACTGAGGTAAAGGATATAGACATACGCATAAACAAGAGTAATATTCATCTTTGTGTTTGATAATGTGCATGAAAAATACTGTACAATTTAAGTTTTGATATAAATGCAGAGTTTCATTTTGAGCATTTCAAGTTGATTTATTGATTCAAAAAATAGATAAATGTCTACAGTTTAATTCTAAACATCAGATGTTCAAGTTAACACAGTTAGTTTTTAGAAATTTTAAGTTGATCTTTCGAACTATAAGATCATGATCATAGAGAATTAAATCATTGAAATAATATATCTGATATTTAATAATTCCGAAATAATATAAAATGCAAAATTTCATTCGCTTGTCAAATTGCGTTTTGAAAGAAAAAGACAACTTTTTGATAAAACGTTTTACTTAAAGTTTGACAAAAATGTGATTTTTTTGGTAAATGATAGAATTATAAGCCAATCCTTGTTGTTGTTTCTAATGGCACTTAACATGGATAAGCTCGCTTTCGCAGTCGGCGATTATTAGTCGATGGTCTCTTGTTTTTAAGTACATCCAATTAGGGCCAAGAGTACGTTTTAGCTATTCACGCATTATCACGTTTGCTTGCTCAGCCTCTTTTTACATGAGGGTACATTCGCATATCTCGCAGATAGAACGAATGAAAAACAGTCACGCCTGAACCGGGATTCGAATCCGGGGTTCCCATATCACTGGGGAGACTCACTATCACTGTGGAAAGGGCAATTCATAGATATGTTTAGCAGAATGGCTATATCGCAAATTTCAGTCATGTGCTTGGTACTATTGATTTATTATCGTATGCAAAGGTTTTCGGATTATGAGAATTCTAAAACTTTCATATTTAATTAAATTTCGCGTCCAAATTGGCGGTAGTACCACTTTACTATTACATTTTATGTACCAAAAGTAAGAGATTTTTACAAACATTTTCAAGTTTTAGTTTAGTTATATTAACGTCCCATTTTTTAAGGTAACACTTGCCTACTTTGGAACGGACTTTGTAATTTTAAACCGTGGTCATATAACGAGGTTGACAAATGACCTCTCCAAACTTCCAGACCATACCAGTGAGAGGACGTTTCCCCCCGACGAATATAACGCTCACCAAATCCACTCGCAAGACGATTCTTCAGAAGAATCAGATTTCAAATCTCAGGTTCTGAAACCGAGACCTTACCAATAGGCTTCTACTGCCCAAAACTTTCTCAGGAATATAACGTTCTGGTTTTTTTCCTCTGAAAATATGTTTACAATTTAAACATCCTGAAAATTATTGCATAAATATTTTTCTATTTTCTATTGACTATTTTCTACAGCCAAACAAATATGATAATTTTAAATTATTATCATAATTAAGGACACAAAATAGTAGATATTGCATTTGAAATACTGACCATAAAACAATAATTGATCTAAAAATAAGTGCTAGGATGGGTTTTATAATCAATATACATTACCGTGCTAACCGCTGTAAACGTGACTTTGCGTGCACTAATTTTAATCTATGAGTGGGTAAAAAATAGAAAAAAATTTATATATGAACTCTTCATAATACGAAATTGAGCAGAAGCCAAAAGTTATTATTTTCCAAAATGTGAAACTCAAAGAAATATCCTTTGTTGAAATTATTTAAATAAATTACTTTGAAGTCGGTACAGTAAAAATATATTTTAAAAAAGGAAAAAGGAAATATACTACAGCACATTTCAAGTTATCATGTGAGCATATTATTATTTTTAAGTCATTATTTGTCTTGATTAATTTAAGTAATCAAATAGTTTAAACCAGTATGAAAATCCCTTTTAAAACCGCATCATCTTTCAAAGATGCATAAATAATAACAATACAATACTGGTAAAAGCAGGTAAAATATATGAGATTAAAAGATGTTGATGAATATAGCCATTTAGGCTCATTGCCTACAAAATTTCGGGCTTCAATTGTCGGATCAATTACTTAAAACTCCTTATTGGAAACAAGTTCCTGTTATCGCATGGGAATAATGCAATAAAAACTAACAAGCTTAGCAAGCAAAACAAAATTGCATCTAAGGTGGTCAAATTAAAAAACAGGAAAATAAAATAATAAACGTAAAATTTTTTAAAATGTCTTAAGAAAGCAAATTAAACATCTGCAAAAGATATCAGAATATAGATCGAATGGAACAACGAATTATATAAAATATTTAGAAAAAAATAAAAACAAAAGGAGTCGATGTAAATTTTGTTTAATTTATTGGTAAAAATTGACTGAACATCAAAGTAACGCTATTTAGTATTGGAATTAACATCATAAGAAACCTGATTCTTTTATATATTAAGATAGCGAAAAACGTAAAATCTCTTGCACTTTTTTTATAAAAGCAAATTTTTTTTATAATAGTATAATTAATCCTTTTAAATAGTTAAAAACTGATGCTGCATATGTCATTTTAATTCGTCATGGAATATGGAACTTATAAAGTTAAGACAAAGAAACCATAACACTTATTAATTACAATTTTACCTTCCGTTTTAGTGCAATCTTTATAGATACTTTCATGTATCTTGACATTTCAAAACCTATTTATATACATAATTGAACTAAACAGACTACTAATAATCTGAAAGAAAGGAAAATATTAATAGCTTTAACAATTTTTCATTAAATTTTGCGCCTAAAAATAAATTTTACATCTACAAGAATCCTTAATAATCTGTCTGAAACGAGCACACATAACATTCCAGGAGTTCTATTTTCGTATATTTTCTATAATTATCAGCACTTACTAAATTTTACAACTGTAATTAAAAACAGATGCTAAAATTCCATGAATGAAAAAAAAGAATGAAAGTTGAAGGCAGTTCTTAGAATAGTGTTTTCATTTCCTGAGTACTGTAATTAATAATTAATAAACGACAATTAATCTTTTCAAAGAGTGTTTTCATTTTCATATTATTAGTTTTGCTATATTAGGAACTTCAGAAAGAAAAGAAATTAGTTTTCTTTAAATCTTTGATGAAAGGGAATATTATTTTTATTATTTAATTTCGATTCTAAAGTAGTAAAATATTTATCGCTTGAAGTTGTTTTTGTAAGTTGAGTAAGAAAGAAGAATTTTTAACTTACCTTAAAGTTGTTTACCCTGCACAAATAGAATTTGAACTCAAAAGGGATCATCATTTCGAAAGAAAAAAAAAGTATTTCTTCTGAACATTTTGTTACAAGAAGAAAATAATTATTTTAAATGGCTGTTTTATTGTTTCAAACTGCATTAACTGTAATATATTAATATGCTTCATCTCATAGTTTTACCTATTCATTCGATTAGTACTATTGGAAATCAAGTAATCGTTCGATAATTTACCCAATTTCTATTTCTTCCTACTAATATTTCACAGTCTCCCTATATATATCTAGTTCAAAGTTTCGATCGTTAATAAAATACTTTTTATTCGTCCACTCGAATCCAAATACAAATTTTTAAACTAGTAGTCGATGGCACTCGATATTAATACAGTCTTTTTAAATATTAATTCATTAATTCAATTTTATTAATTTTTAATGCTTTAAATGGAGTTGTAACAGTTTTTGATGAAAATTGAAATTAGCAGGTAGTAGCTCAATCAGTATAATGAAGGGAATTATGAATTTTTTACGTAAAAGTAAAGAATGCGAGTTCGATTCTTGCAAAAATCCATAATTTTTTCATAAATTATTTATCTATATTAATAAAAATATATCTCGAAATGCGTTGCTAAGCGCAAAACTAGAGAACGGCTCGACCAATTCGGCTAATTTTTTTAAAAAAATATTTTCGTTAAGACACGAGGATGGTTCTTATGGAGGGAAAAAATTAAAAAACTGCGAGGAAAATAGTTAAAACGACGCCTTTCTTACTGTCCCGCCAAAAATCTTCATTCCCCCCTCACACACACCAACTGAGTAAGATAGCAGGAAGTAATAAATTATGATTTGTTTAGAAAGAAATACGCGAAGTCAGTTGGTTTTCATTTATACATTACGGGATGTTTAAAACAGAAAGAAAATGGTTGCTTTTATTATTAGTCTGTATGGATATTTTATCTATGCCTGCTTAAAATAAAGTCTGGGCAGGGAAGAAAAAAAAGAATAACAAAGGGAAAAAAAGGGTTTGTTGAAAAAAAATAGTGAAGAAAAAAAGGATAGAAGAATAGAAACTTTCACGACACTTTTCTTACTTTCCCGTCAAAAATCTTCATTTCCTTCCCCCACACCAACTGAGTAAGATAGCAGGAAGTAATAAATTATCATTTGTTTAGAAGTCAGTTGGTTATAGATAACGGGATGTTTAAAAAAGAAAGAAAATAGTTGCTTTTATTATTAGTCTGAATGGATATTTAATCTATGTCTGCTCAAAATAAAGTCATAATAAAGTAATAAATGAAGAAAAAAAAAGAATAACAGAGGGCAAAAACTGTTTGTAGAAAGAAAAGTAGCGAAGAAAAAAAGAATAGAAAAATAAAGAAAAGAAGGGTGTGTGTGTGTCACCATTATTTCCTTTGTTATTTCCTTTCCAAGCTGTTTTTAAACCTCGGCGTCTCTAGAAAACCAATTGTGTCTTTATTTACATTTATGAAAATTTGAATCTCATTATTCTATAAAAACAGAATTTTTGACATTTCCCTTCACATTTTAAGTAAAATATCAATTCTGGGACAATCATTGCTCGGATAGAAAGAGAAAGATGAGTAGTACAGTGAACAGATCATCTGAAGAAAATAATAATAAATAATTCTATAAATCAATTATATGATTATCAAAACTTGTTTGGTTTAAAAATATTTTGGTGAAAAACCTGTTATGAGACACAGCTACATAAAATATTAGCGAGCATTAATACTGGCGAACCGACTGGTCGCCAAAGATGGCTAGTATTAATTATAATTATTTAATAAAAAGTAACTAAAATAAAGTTTCTCTTATTTATTTAAGTAGGAATTGACTTAATTTTTTATATTACTTGTTGATGAGCAAAATCTGAAAACAATTAATGTAATCAAAATAAAATAGCACTATTCAAAAAGGAAAGGATTGACATCATCCGAAAAGAGTGGCTATAAATTTCAAAAAAAAGTTCTTACACACTGAGAACCAACTTTCTGAGGAATAAAATAGTCAAATATGATAAACATGGAATTTTGAGAGGAACAGTAAAGGCTACATTCTAGGCAATAAACACTACTGAAAAAACACAGAAGCATCCATAGCTAAAAGTGATAGCAACCTCAGGAATTGACCAATTTGCTTTGGACCCATGTTGGTGAATAAGAATTCCGTTACATAAACAAGAAACTTATCAAAAGGTGTATTTATAAATTTTACGTATTCACATCATTTTCTTACAATCAAAAATAAGAAATCCATTTGAATTCTTATATTCCTGACCTATGTAAACAAATAAATAATGTTTATTATACAGAGAGTATGAAAAATTGCTCTTTTTTTAGCAAAGAACATAATTTATGTTATTAAATCGCATGGAACTTGGAGAGTTAAAGAGAGAATCAATTTATTCTGTGTTAATAAGATAAAGTTTCGATTGTGTTAACAAAATCGATAATGAAGCCAATCGATAGTGGAAGTATTGATGAAAGTGTTGGTGATACCTTAATAAATTAATCGATTGATAAAGTTCACATATATTTTAGTGAAAGTGTAATATATGTAATATATGAAAAGTGTAATATATGAAAGTGCAATATCTATCTATCTATCTATCTATCTATCTATCTATCTATCTATCTAT
>JAOUZG010045806.1:1233208-1254786 GCA_026289955.1 Argiope argentata | reverse complement strand
AGAGAGAGAGAGAGAGAGAGAGAGAGAGAGAGAATTTGAATCACAAATACTCATTATTAAAAATACATTTGTAAAATTAATTTTTTAAATAAACTGAAATTTTATAACTAAACTAGTATGTTAGTCCCAATAAATACTTTTACTTAAATTCGAATGTTTCTTGTTTGCAATGTTCACTATTGCACTACATTTTTTGTGCACCTCCTCAAATTTTAGAATGCTGAAATTTTATAAAGCCATTGGCTAGCTTTGCCAACAGAGCGTTTCAATGATTTTATATTCCTTCACCACTTGACACACGAATTTATTTAACTTCCTAATTAGATGACACATCCAATATTAAACATTTATTGTTATTTTAATTCCTATAACAATGTAACGAGTTTTAAGACAATGAAAAGTTTCTAAATGATTTTGGCATTTTAAATTACTGAATACTTTCCCTTAATTGCAGGTTTACAATTAATAATTCAATAATTCAATGCGCGTGTCAGCGACGTCATTGTATGTGAAATGGGTAATTATCAATTAAAACCTTCATTTAGCTGCAGACTGATTTCTCATAGATGGCGACATCTATAAATTTATTCGTGAATTACTAGAATCACAAGTATTTGTGACTAGCATTATAAAGTGCATTAATAATTAAAGAGTAGGAAAAAATAGTAATGGAAATTCTGTTTCATGAAGGTAGTAAGAAGGACATATTATTTTTAATACATTGTCAAACACTATTATAAACAATTAGGATGGAAAGTAATTATTAAAAATAAATTCTAGGAGGATTCTGAAAAATTGGCATAAGTGTGATTATAATAGAGAATTTTTTAGAGATTTCTATAAGAATCACACGCTTTCATGGCTTTGTTTCGGCGATCAGTTTTTTGAAGAAAAAAAATTAAAGTGTAAAATAATAACTATAGTATTTAATAGAATATTAGAATATTTGCTCTTAGAACATAAACCTATTAAAAGACAGATCTCTTCACAATAAACTTTCAAAACTTTCCTCTCTCTAAATTCTGTTTTGTTTTACTCTCATGAATTTATAGAATCCAAACATTTTTAATCAAGTAATGAAAAAGGGATATGAGTGTGATTATAATAGAGAATTTTTTAGAGATTTCTATAAGAATCACATGGTTTCTATAAGAATCACATGAATTTCATGGTTTTGTTTCGGTGATCAGGTTTTTGAAAAAAAATTAAAGTGCAATATAAAGACTATAGTATACATTTGAGAGCTACAAATATTATGATTGCTAATAACATGTTTGCTTTTTTAATAGAAAATTCGAATATTTGCTCTTAGAACAAAAATATATTAAAAGACATATCTCTTCACAATAAACTTTCAAAACTTTTCTCTCACTTAATTCGCAGTTATGGTTTACTCTCATGAATTTGTATAATCCAAACATTTTTGATCAATTAATGCTTATTAAATTGGAATGTATCAATTTCATCAAAAAAATACATAACTATGTTTAACTGTTTGAGAAAACTGTGTAATTACATAAAAAAATAAACTCGACCATCGAAATTAAATACTTCGCAGATGATTAACTTCTAACTTTCGCAAATTGATAACTGAAGAATTCCGAATGGGAAAAATCTTTATTATGGAGGAAATTTACCGCTTTTTGCTTGGAGCAAACCCATTTTTTTCATTTTCTGTACTTTCCTGTTAAAGTCAGTGCAATATTTCAACCATCTGTTCTTGAAATTTCGCGAAGAATTTTTCTTTCTGACAGAATAGTTAAATTTAATCAAACTGAAATCTAGATTACTGATTATTGATTTCTTGTTCCGATTCGTTTAATGAAAGGCTGCCATGTGCAAAATAATTTCAATGATTTGAATTTCTTTTTTTTATTGCTTCAATGATTTAATTTCAATTTAATAATAATTCAGATTTAAATGAAATTACCTTACATTAGAAAATATATTCAGTGTCTTTTTTGTGTTTTATTAGATCATTTTACATTACATTGCAAATTCAAAAATGCTTCTTAGAACTCGTGCCGGATTTCTGGCACAGAGATAGCGTGCTTTCCTCGCGTTCTGGAAGTACTGGTTCGAGTACTGGTTCGGACATGGTTATTCTTATGTGTGCTATATGTTTAAGTTACGCTTTATTTTGTATCTTTAAGAACATAATCTTTGAATAACTGCTTATTTTGAATGCAGAATGCGTTACTTGACTGGCTCGTTACGAAAATTGGATGCCTTTTTAACACATTATAAATTTTAAAACGAATCAAATGTTTAAGCAACAACTTATTTCGTATTCAAAGTGAATAAAGGACTTTCCATGTAATAGATTAAAACCTTTAATATTATGGAAATCATATCAAGAAAATATTGGAAAAAATCTTTGCAATACAGATTGCAATTTTATTTCTCTTTTACCTTTCAAGTTAAGAGAAAATAAATAAGCTAATAACAAACACGAAACAAGAATTATTTAATTTTTTGAGATAAAGTACAAAAGATCTTCCCAACATTTGAAATTTTTTTTCTCAGTGCCGGTTTTCTGACACAAAGGTAGCGCGTCTTCCTCGTGTTCTGGGAGTCCCGGTTCGGGCATAATTATTCTTCTGTGAGATGTGTGACTGTGCCTCTCTGTAAAAAGGGGTTGTGCAAGCGACTGTGATGAGTGTGTAGCTAAATGCGTGCGCTTGGCCCTAGTTGGCGCTACTCGAAACAAGAGACCCTTCTTTCGGCTTAAAATCTGCTGATTATCAACGGGGCTTGTCTATATAGAGAATTAACAACAATAGTTTATACCGAAGGAATCCTTGTGGAAAATAATGGATGGTTCACTAAAAGGCTAACGAACTAAAATTAGAAAATAAATTTTTCATAGAAATGTAATATATCTTAAAATACTCAAAGATGTAAATTTGATTCGATATTACTAAGTTTTATAATTGCAAGAATTGCTCAGAGAGACAAAATTATCATAAATTGGAGGCAAATTGCTTTTCCACAAATAAACTGTCCCAGGAAAGAAATAAAATTCTTTTTAAAAAGCAAAATCAGAAAAATACCAGAAGTTAATTTGTATTTTCTAAGGGAAAAAAGAGGAAAAACAATCCTGCTTATAATCACTCGAAAACGCTAAAAACTCTTCATGGTGAATTGCGAATTCCCAAAGAAGACGTCAGAGATTTTCTGTTATTCGCGAACTTTCTTAGATTCCAATCTTAAATATTTCAACGATCTAAATACACCAATAAACAAATGCAGACTTTGGAAAAAGCAGCAAAAATGGTAGAGAAATAGATTGTTCTAAATTGCTTTGCAAAAGCCGTCAGACAGAATGTGTGATTCTTCTAGACCTGATTATTTGCTCGGGGACCTGGAGGATAGAGGATGGTACTTTTTAGCAGAACAAAGTTTGAAAACACATGCGTTAAGAAATAATACAACAGAGTTTGTGTTTGCCTTTTCGGTGAATGCTAGAAGTAAATTTAGTCTATGGATCTTTATATTCTATTTTATGCAAATGAATGCTTTTAGAATCCGTAATGTTTTTACCATTTGGAAAAATAATGATTTTATTCAAGGTTATGTAAATATATAATAAACGGTATATTAGGTTGCTTGGAATGTAATTTCGATTTCTTTTTTTTAAAAAGGCCTCACTAGTACTTTTTTTTCACAGAAAACTTTTCACTTAATCCGCATAATCATTATATATTTTGACAACATGGCTTTCATTTGAAAAAATTTAATTGATTCTAGATAGTAGTTGGGTTGGCACCCTATCAAATATAAATAGCGAAAAGCAGCATTTTTGAAATATTTTAGTGTCTTATTTTGGAAAAGGTGATAATGCTGTCCGAGGTTAATAGAAAATATCCGATGTAAATGACAAAGGTGTAATGAAACAAGTAATGGGAAAAATAAATTAAGTCAATTCCTACTTAGGTTAACAAAGAAAAATTTATTTTAGCTACTTTTTATTAAACAATTACAATTAATATAAATAACTGATACAAAAATTATACCTGGCCAAAATAAAATCAAATTTATTTCCATTGAAAATAAATTAGAGCAGATTTAGAACACAATCCGAATGCATTGGCATTGAATTTTCAATGCCAATTGAGGCAACGTAAATGCATGAATTTTCTACACCAGTTGAGCCAACGTTATATAAATTAGAAATTTTTCTTTATTTTTACTTCAAAATGAATCTGAAAATTCGATTAATTAACAATGTTGAATTTGAAATGCCTCAAACATTAAGAAAATAAACAGATTCGTTTGAAGAAATCGACCGAAAACGTGTTAGCCCAACCTCATTATCGTGAGGAAAATACAAACTGAATTCGTTACTTACTTAGCAGTGTAAACTGAAGACTCTTGGCAAGAAACTTAGTTTTTAATTAATTAATAAAAATTAATGAATTAATGAATGGAAAAACTGTCTTAACATCGAATGTCATCCATTACCAGTTTAAAAAATTTTACTTGAACTCGAGTGAATGAATAAAAAGTATTCTATTAACGATTGAAAATTTAAACAAGACATATAAATATATAGAGAGAAAGTGTGCACTAATAGTAGGATTTGTAAAAACCCAGTACCAAATATACTTTGCAAGAATTTCGATCCGACAATTTTGATTTTGAAGGTTCCTCATGCTCAGAAAAGCAAGTTGAAGTTAATGAATACGCAATAAATGCCTTAATTGATGAAAACCCATGAGTAATAAATCGTGAGATCTCTAAGAAATCAAATTGATCGAATTCGACCACTCATGACTATTCGAAAATCTTAGTTTTAATCTGAAATCTGGACATATGGGCTCTCGAACTTTTTACTGAAACTAATTTATGACTTAGCATTGCATCTATGATTTGCTTCTTAAACGCCAAGAAAATTATCTATGTTTTGTGCACATCAACAAAGAGGTCGTGAAATGGGTTACCTAAAACAATATAATTTCAGGAGAGATCAAGAGATCATAGTGTAAAAGATGAACGACTGAAAGCCTTTCAAAAATGATACTCATAAAAAAAGATGTTGTGGTCTGTTTAGTGGAATTAGGAAGGAACCAGGGCTTTTTAAAGAAATTACCGGAGAACATGATGATTAGTTTTGAAGAGTGCTGTTATAAGCGAGACGGATTGAATGATTCACTTAAGAAAACATCAGAAAAAGTCAAAACTCATCAGTCAAAGAGGTGGGTTCCACTAGGATAATCCGAAGTTTGACAACGGATTTTACACAGTCCCTTGTTTTCTCCAGATCTGGCACCTTTTGATTTTTATTTGCTCTATTTCTATAAAAAGTTTTAAATCTTAAACCCATTGTTTCAAATGAGAAGGTCAAAAATTCCTTCAATCAGATTTTTTTTGCCATCAAAGAACAAAACTTTTATGACTTTGAAATCACGTTATTGCCAGAAAGATGACAAAATGTATTGAATCATTATAAAAACATATATTTCAGTAAAACTTAGCTTCATTATAATAAAAACATGTTTAATTTCCTTTAAAAAAACGAAATTAATTTCCGAACAATCTAATATATACTTAATATATATAAAGCTTTTTATTATATTATTTTTTGTATTCTAAAAATATTATTTATTATATAGTATTTTGATTTTTCATATATTTTTAGACAAAATAAATTGATGAGTTAAATTTTTTATATCTCTACATATACCGAATTTGGATTACAAAATA
The DNA here is from genome assembly GCA_026289955.1 of Argiope argentata. Lineage (NCBI taxonomy): Eukaryota > Metazoa > Arthropoda > Arachnida > Araneae > Araneidae > Argiope > Argiope argentata. The sequence continues at coordinate 1,249,080 of JAOUZG010045806.1, read as the reverse complement.
AAATTTCGTATTTTAGTAAATAGATTCGGGTATTGAAGAAAGGCTAACTTAAATTACAAACCAGTTATCAGAACAATTAGGTATTAAAAACTTTTGGGGAAATTTTTATGATTTCTGCGTACAGCGCGTTTCATAAATAATTGACGTTTCTATTTAAAGTTTATTAAATTATAACTTTGAAAGTCTATTACAGAAATATTACTAATAATTCAGACATTTTATTAAATACGAAGTAAATAATATTGCATAAAGATTACAATTTAAAATATTACTTTTAGAATAAGAATTTTAATAATGTGGACAAAAATATTTACTTTTTCAATATAATAACCTAATATTTGTTCTTAGAACAATAGCATATTAAAAGACAGATTTCAAAATGAATTTTCTAATCTTTTCTTTCTCTTAATTCACAGCTTCTGTTTGCACTCATGAATCCATAGAATGCAGAACATTTTAATTCAGAATGCTTATTAAATAGGAATGTATTGATTTCATTAGGAAAAAAAGAACATAATTTCGTTTAATCGTCTGGGAAAACTGAGCATATTCATTAAAACTAACTTGACCATCGAAATTAAATACTTCGCAGATGATTAACTTCTAACTTTCCTCTTGGAACATGCTCGTTTTTTTTTGTCTTCTGTAACTCAGTGTCAAAGTCACTGAAAATATTTCAACCGTCTGCTAGTGAAATTTCGTGAAGCGTTTTTGTTTCTGGCAGAATAGTTAAATTTAATCAAATTGAAATCTAAATCAATTGATTTCTTGTTTCGATTCGTTTAATGAAATTCTGCCATGAGTGAGATTATTTCAATGTTTTGAATTTCTTTTCCAGACTCTGTTATAACCAGAAAAAAAAATTAACTTCAGTGTTGGGAAAACTGGGGTGGGGGAATGTGAAAAAAAATCGAACAGAATTGATAAGCGTTGTTTTGTACAAATTAATGGAAGTGGAATAAAAATAAGAAAAACCATACTAGAAGGTAAACATGAAGTAAATGAAGCAGCTGTGTTCACATTTTATGTGGCTTCAAATAAAATACTCAGAAAGAAGTGGGAGAAGATTTATTAATAGTAATGAGTTTTTGCAAAAAAAAAAAAAAAAACAGTATTTTAGTATTTTTGGGGGAAAATGAGTTCACAAAACTCTGGCTAATCTGGGTTTATTGTTATCCGACCCGCCTTTCTGCCACATTCGGCTGGATATTAGAGAGTGTGTATATTGTAAATAGTTTTAAAAAAATATAATCTTGTTATCGAACTAACTGCATAGATGAAGTTTTTCAATTTTGAAACGGGACTATTGTGAATTTGTTGAAAAATGATGCTCCCCAACCAAAATATAGGTCTTGAGCTCGAATCTTCTAAACATTCATTTTGTATGTAGTCTTAGTACATGCTAAATTTGACACCATAGCTTCTTTTGACTTGTTGGGTAAGTTTGAAGATTAATCCAGTTTAAGTGTAATCCATGTAACTTGACGGTATTTCAAAAATACAAGGAAGGTCTCAAAAGTTCCTAGGTTGCTTTCAAACTGGACGTAAATAGAACTAATCTAATTTTATTGGAAAATAAATTTTAAGATATAATCAACCTAGGTACGAAATAATTTAAGACTAACCATGATAAAAATTTGAAATAAGTTTATTATATTTAATATTGTAGATACAAACACTTAAACACTTAACTGATGTGTCAGTAGGATTAGTTAAAAAAGGAATACAAGTTGAAATAAGATATATTTCCGTAATTAATTTTGAAAACAGAAGCAGTAGTTTTCAGGAAGAAAAAAGGAGACAATAAGATAAGAAATAGATGTTAGATAGATGTTATTGTATTGTAGATATATGTTTATTGTAATTATTGAGTTAGATGTTAGACAATAGATGTTATTGTAATTTATTGAGCTTGAAAGTTTGTTTGAATTGGATGTTTTACAATTTTAAAAAATGAAGCAAATTAACTGAAATAATCTCCATCCAATGGGTAGATAAGTGACAAATAATATACACTTAACTAAATATTCTCTAATCTCTTCGTGGAAATATGATATTTCTTAGAAATATTCATAGATGTCTCATTACAAAATTTTAAAGTAACAGGAATTGCACAGAAAGATAGATCTATAGTAAAATGAAAAAAAAAATGCTTTTCTGTCCCAGGAAATACTTAAAATGCTCTTTTAAAAATCAAAATTAAAAAAATAACAACACAAGAAGTTAATTTGCATTTTCTACGAAGAAAGATGAAAAAATAATAACGCTTATAATCACTCGCAAATGCCAAGAACTCATCATTCTGAATTGCGAATTCCCAAAGAAGACGTCAGAAAATTTTGTTGCTCACAAACTTTCTTAGAATCCAGTCTTAAATATTTCCACGATTTAATAGCGCCATTAAAAAAATGCAGAGTTTCGAAAATGATGCAGAAATGCAAGAGAAATAGATTGTTCTAAATTGCTTTGCAAAATCAGTCAGACAGAGAGTGTGATTCTTCTAGACCTGATTATTTGCTCGGGGACCTGGAGGATAGCGGATGGTACTTTTCTGCTGATTGGAAATAGTAACCTTTTTCTGAAGCATATGCGTTCAAAAATAACACAAAATGAAGTGAACAAATATAGTTTCTATTTAGTTTTAGTTTGTATTAGCCTTTTCTATGTAACTTTCTAATTGGGTTATGGGTCTTTGTGATCGTTATTATGAAACAGAACATTTTCACATGCCTGTAGCATCAATAATTTATTTGTTTTTTGGAGTATCAATGGTTTGTTCTAGGTTATGAAGGGTGTCTTCAAATTAATGCTATATTTATTTTTGCCACCATCCATTCAGTAAAGTTTTAGAAACTTTATTAAAAACATTTAACAGCTTATAGTTAAGAGGGTTATTACAAATGGATGGTAGAACAATTTATTAAAGGATGCCCGATAGAACAACTTCTTAACGCAAAATTTGAATTAAAGGAGAAAAAAAAACAGTACTTTTCTTTGAGTTGTTATATTTTTGTTGAATCATTAAGTACACACGATACGATTATATATAGAATAATAATATATCGAACACAAAACCTCCACGATTTGCTGGCTAATAGGTACTTTTTTTGTCAAAATATTTCACTATCATTTTGAATAAATGCGTTTAAATTTCATTGATGCAGCATTGAATTTTCCTTTTTCAATGCGATTATGCTTGTGCATTTTTGTTGGGGTAGACCTTTGATTTTAAATAATCCCATATAAGTCTTATGGGGTTAAATCCTCACATGATCTAGGGGACTAATTGTCAAATTTCTAAATTTTGCTTGCCAGATTTTATTTATTTTGAAATATTATTTGACAATAGAAATGTATTGTTCTGTTGCGCAATGTTAAAACTTTACTAACACTAAACTATCAGATGTCAAATGGATTTATAATATGGCTGCCAAAACTTGACTGAACGAATGGTAGCAAATCCAAATCATGCTTTTATTTCATAAATATACTACAAACATTATATGTACTTAATATAAAACGAATCTTTTATTTCATTTTTTTTGGAAATTATTATTTATTTAAATATCATTATTTATTTTAGTATTAGATACATTTTTAGAAAAATTAAAATTATCAATGTACATTTTTTTTTATTTTCTCTTAGAAAGAACCAAGTTACAAGATAAAATTCAAGTGAGTTTGATACGGGTATTGAAAGCATAGCTTAAAACAACAAAATAAATTACTTATTAGAAACTTTCTTATAATTGGAAAAATTTCATAATTTCTACTTGTAGTGAGTGCCCCCAATTCATTGACTCTTCTGTTTAATTTTAACTGGCATAAACTTTCTAAGTCCGTTATTTGAAAGTGAAAAATTGAATATTTGGTGATATCATAATCGTGAACTGTCATCTCAATTATTTAATTACGTCGCTACCTAAACCTCTTAGGATGCATCTAGCAGTTTAAAAACTGAAGCTTCGGGCATGGTGGCTGATTCTCGCCATCTTGGTGGATTTAGAAAAAGATCTAGAACCTCTCATTGACGACAGGACATTGATTTTCAGGAAAAGAATTGTAGCATGACCATAAATGGCTCTTAAGACTCAACCATAGTTGCCACAAGTGTTGTTGTCGAGTTGGTTAGATCCATTTGATTTTTTTCGTGCGCCATCGGGCTGATTGGAATATCCGCTTATGGTTATGGTTTGCTAAGTAAATTTTCATACCTCTGAAATAGTAATTTAATAATAAAGAACTAAAATTTCTTAAAAAGAATTGTTATCTTTAATGGGAAAAATGTTTTTACTTCAAACTTTATTCAAATCTTCATTCAGAATTTTAAAAAATGCTTGAGTAAGAAACACTGATTTCATAGTATCAAATTAAATAATTGATGTATCTTTCTTTAAAATAAATTACATTCCATTTTTCAACATTCTTAGTCTTCTGTGTTAGGAAAGGGCAATTTCTCCATAAAATTCAGTTTTTTTTCGAATACAAACATAATTGTACTGCGTTTATTGCATGTCACTCATTTAAAATAAATGCCAAAGTGAAAATCATTATCTTAATTACCTGTACAAAATTGTTATAACTCTATGTTAAAGAATCCTAGAATATTTTCTAGAAATATCAACGTTATTCGACTATGAAGTTACTTACTAATAAATTGTCACTAAAGCAAAGCAAGATGAAGTCAGTTTTGCCCAATTTTATTTTTCTAGATACTTTACCATTCTCTAGAATGGTATACAACTTACAAAAAATTCCTCCAAAAATTATTCCATGTTAATCTCGGATAGCTCGAAGACAAAAGGCAGGCAGTTGGAACAAAAATCTTGGAAGGCACTCAAGTAGTAGAAAAGGCAGACAGTTGGGACAAAAATCTTAAAGGTACTTAAGTAGTAGAAAAGACAGAGCTGGTTGACTTAGCTTCCCTCTCTTTTCTCTAAAACTTTTTTAATACTTTCTTCTCGGTCTTCTAATTCTTGATTCTATTTCCAAGTCTCTAGAGAGGTAGAATTATTGACAAGCACCAAATTAAAGGACGGTTTCAACAAAATCGAAGAAGCTGCATAGCAAAGAGGAGGCGATTAGGAAGTCCTTCAAATTAAATTGTTTCTGGAATGAGGTCACTAAGTTTGCAAAAGCTCTGCTTCATATGCGTGGGAGTTTCTGTTGTTTTATTCCTTCTTTTCTGTATAAATATTTTAAGAATAGCAAGCTCGGGTAACAAAGGTTCTAGGGATTTCAATATCAAGGATTTTATATATATTTTTAATTAATAAAAATGAATACGAAGGCAGTGGTATAAATTTAGAATAGAAATTACAAGGGAATAAATTTATTGCCAAGTAACACAGAGGATGGCACTATAGATTTTAAAAATAAATGGTACATTCAGGCCAAAGGTTTACATTCCGTATTTACTAAACGGCAACGCCATAGAAGATAGGCTCTAATCTGTCTAGTTTATTGAAATAAAAGCGAGCAAGTTTGGGGCAGACCACTGCCTCTGGGTATCAAGAATCTTTGGCACATGGACGGTTCAGATATTTTTTACCTCATTTGATAAAGTATATTTTTTAAATTAGCGGAAGTGTTATTGCTCGTAATAAACATTTTAACTTATTTTTAAAATAAATAATGCCCAATCAGATTACATATTTGAAATAAATTATATAAAAATGAATAAAACATTAACCCCGCCACAATCCTCCCTCTGATTTCGCAAATTTTTATTTTTACGAAAGCTTATCTAGATACTTTCTCAAGTATGTTATGTTTCTTACTATCTTAAATATTTTTAAAAAATCACAAAAAAGACAAAAACATTATTTTAATAGTTATTTTATGTTAAGAAAATGAAGACAGAAGTCTCTAACCCAATCATTACTCAAAATTCTCTAAATTCACTTGACAGTTCATGATGTTGATATAAGCCGTTGAGGGCTGAATTGCCAATAAGAGTTAGTTTATATGTAAGAATTCAGTCTGCAAATTTATCTTCCAATAAAATACTCAAAGAATAGATTCATTTGGTGTAATCAATTTCGTAATTTATTAAATTTGGTTGATTTGACTCGATAACGCCTTTTAATATTGTGGCAGAACAATAAAGACAAGTGGAGCATTTTTTGGATGGAAAAAATGAATTGATGTGAATTGAAGGGAAGTGAAGCCAGTTTTTAAGTGAATTTGTACATCTAAATAATATATCATATTTATATTCATACAAATAAGATGGCGTTTGCAAAAATAAATGTTTGCCTATAAAAATAACAAATCAGATTATTGTATTGTTTGAGAACTTTATATTATATATTTTTTTATTACCTACAAACTGATGTTATTGATAAAAGCTTTCATATCATATTTCGGAGTCGTTACATTATTGGTTTATATAGCAGTAAAGTAATATTTGATCAAGGTTTTCTTTTCGATATTGCTTTGCAGAACTATTGTTTAGCAAATAGAAAAAAAAAGGTAAACATATCCATACTCGTTCTTCATGTCATTGGAAAAAGTAGGTTTGATACAAAATTGCTTCCAATATTGAAGGTATAAAGCATTTCGCTGAACGAGTCTTAAAATAGCTTTTTTTGGAAAAAAAGGAATGAATATCAAACTGTTAGATGGAGCGCTTTACGGAGAAATTGTATTTCTATGGACGAAATAGAAAACAAAAAGAATTTGTAAAAATATCCTGAAACGTAAAATACAAATATTTATTTTAGCATTGGCTTTGAATTGGATGTGTATATTGTAATATTCAATGCTTCAGAGAATATACTTTTTTAAATTTCTTATTTTCTGGACATGTAACTTCTGGAGAGTAAACGTCACCGTCAAAGTTATTTTTCTTAATTTTAAAGTCAATTGATATTTACCGTTTGATTTAAAATTCTATTTTGTTGTATTTTAAGTTTCTGTGTGTTATTTTTGTTTATTTTCAATAATAAGGTACGGCGTAACATACAGAATGCATTCGATTTTATCGTTTGGAATTTTGAAATATTGTTTTTTCATTAAAATATTTTAAAATGTCTTAAGATGCTCAGTTTCTTTTCTTTTTATTTTATACGTTATGAGGGTCGTGGTGACCTGGTGATAAGGTCTCGGCTCGTGAACCGTAAGGTTTCTAGTTCGAGGCCCGAATCCAGCGAAGAACCGTCGTGTAAAGGAATCAGTTGAACGTAAAATCTGTCATGGCCAAACGTCCTTCAGCTGGTGTGGAGTGTGGGATGCATTTCAAGTGCCACCATCGCCGTCTGATCGTGGTTCAAATTTGAGAGGACCATCCCGAAATAGTCTCAATGCTGCTTTATAACTGGACGTTAATGTAACTAAAATTAAAAAAAAATTATGTGTTGTGCTGCGTAGCCAAATACAGCTATTTGGGCAATAAATATAACAAATCCAATAAGAAATATAACTTGTATTGTAATTGAAGTAATTTTGTTTCATCCCTGACTATTTCAAGATCGGGAAGATCTTCACTTTAGCTATTTAATAACTAATATTCTAATATTGCAATAGCAATCGTTTTTCAAAATATGTTATGGTAAAAATAATAAACTGGTGGTTATATATAATAACCGGTAATTATGCATAATCACAGATTCATTACTTTTACAGTAACTTGTATATATAATAAGGAACTAGATAATTTTCAACTTCGTTGATTAACGTCTACGTTATTATGATTAATTTCGATAAATGACAAGAATTTTGAGAAATTTGGGGATGAAATGTTTTAGCCAAACACCAAAAGATAATTTCTAGTTATTTAATATGTAGTTTTCAGGTGAACAACAATAAATCTATCACTATTCTATAAGCAATAAAAATAATAGCAGCAACTAATAATCGCAGAAACTGGAAAAAATCTTATAACAGAAATCTATAATAACCCTTTGCTGTCCGATGTCGAGTGTGACTCGACATTCAAAACTGTGCCTCATTTAGACGTTTTATTTATTTATTTTTCAAGTTTAATTGTTAAAAACGCCTACAAAATGGTTAAGAGATGTAGATTAATTTTCCAATTAATTCGACTTAAAACAATTATGCATATTTATTTTTCATAGCAATAAACAAATCTTTATATTAGGTGAATAATTTTGCATCGAATTATTTTTCGGGCTGCAAAGCGTTAAAAAGAAAGCCCTCTGAATCCTGAAATAAGACAGCTAAGATCACAAACAAAGAAAGCGAGGGAATAGCATTTGAGTGTTTAACCGAATGCCCGCCCCTTAGTAAGTGAAAGAAGATCCAGAAGTAAAGAAACATTTAGTGAGATAGGCAAGAGAAAGTGTTGCTATAAGAGTTTGCTGCTGAAAGAAATGTATACTTTATGCTGAACCTAGGAAGATCTAGTAATATTTAAATTTGTCGAAGCTAACAACAAGATGTCTGAGGGACTGACAAATAGATGCAAAATACCTGGGACTTCTGTATTCCCCAATGAAAAAGTCATTTTGAATGAGTAGACTTAACTTCAAAATTCTTGCTTGTAATTCAGGTAAAGACACAGAGAGAGGTATACAATTTTTAATCCGGTTCGGGATAATTCGTCATTATTTAAATCCAAAGATTTTTTTCTTGGGTAGGATTTGATGTGTAAGTTGTCTTGATGTAGAGTTGATGATGATTTACATTTCATAACAAAAGAAATTAGATATATATATATCCTCCCTTTTTTTCACTATAATTTTTTTAACTACTTCTTTGAGTGATGGGAATTTGAAAGGAAGATTTTTTTTATTCCTGAGGAGACTGTTGCTTGTTGTCCGATGACGGAAAGATTTTGAACTCCAAATCAGAGATAGAGTAAACCCAGAGGCATTATGCCATCTATTAATTAAATCAGTGAGAGGGGTACAGCTTGAAAAGTGATTGATTTGTTAAAGTGGTAAGCGTGGTAACTATTTTGGGTGGTGATATAACTTGAGTGTAGAGTTTCTTGAGTGAATTATATGGGTTTTATTGAATGACGGCTTGTTCTTTGAAAGTGGTAAGATGGTAAATTAACGCAGGCTATATTGGAGATCTTTTCCTTAATTGGGAATGAAGTGTTGGCCGCCACCTTTAATGCATTCTTGAACATTCTTATTTTTATAGCAACGTCTCTGTAGTTATATCGTCCTGGTACTTTCTTATCACTTATTAATTACATCCTGAATTTATCAATTTTAGTTCTACAGTTTTCAAATGTCTAAATAATATATTATCAGAAAATAGATTATACAGACAAGTATACAATATATCTCAGAAATTCATCTAACTAAATAAAAAAACTTCATCAAAAAGCTTTAATAAGGAAGTTTCATTACTTTTCCGATTAATGAATTTTAATCATTTCGGTTGCAAGAATTAATCTCATTATGACTTGTGACCTTCATCATGATTGGTGACTTTAAAGGATATTATTAAAAAGTACTTTATAATTTAATTACATAATGTTTATTCCAGTTATTAAAATTATTATAAAAAAATGAAAAATTCAATTAAAATAACCATAAATTCATATTGCATAGCTAAGTTACAAAATTCAATTACTCATTAAATTTTATTTTTATGTATGATTTAGTTAATTAATTAAAGTTTATTTTTGGCAAATTTGCTTAACTGGAAGCACTGATAAATTTCAAACAATAATAAAAATAAGAAATTTTAATTAAAAATAAAGTTGCAGACAATACAAATATTTTCCTCACAATATTAAATCGTTTAATTAAATCACTAACGTTAAAACAAATAAATGTTAATTTCAACAAAAAATTTGATTTATTATTTTAATATTTGCTTGAAATATATTTTTGTTTAAGTATTTGAAATTTTGTTAAAAATATTGAAGTATTAAAAAAATGTTTAGATGACGTTTTGAGGGAAATTATTTTTAAAACAAATAACTTCATTAATATAAAACACTTATGCATGAATGATTTATTACAATAAAAACATTTATAAATTTAAAATTGAATACCTTTTTGTTTGTTTGAATTTTATATAATTTCACATCTCTAAACAAAATCGAAAGAAATTTATTTAATTATTTCTTAAGCATATGGAATTATCTATTCTGCAATTAAAAACTTTCTGCTATTCAGAGGGAACTTTTCTATCTTGCTTTCCAGTACAAATGAATACCATAACTATAGAACGAAAATAACCAGTGAATAAAAAATAAAATTTGGTTAATAGAATTAAATAAAAAAAAATCTAATACTGTAATCTAAATAATATGTATACAAATCTTATTCCATAAATTTAAAGTTTTGGAAAAAATATGTTTTAATAAAATCTAAATATTTATTTTCTTGTTCGAATTTATTTAGAAAAATTGATAATCAAATCAGGTTTATTTAAAAATAAATATTGCACTGTTGGTAATAAATTATAATATTGAAATTCCTTTTATTTTGCTGCAACGTTTTTCTTTTAAATACAAGTTAATGTATGATTTCTTTAAAATAAACAAAAATAATTTAATTCATGTTTATATAAACATGATATATACATGATTTAGATTTTTTTCTGTTGCAGTTAACATTTCCTTAAATAGTTAATTGTGATATTCACATGAAAGATTTTAAAACATAATGGATTTTATGATCCTTTTTTATTATAGAGAATTACATATTAAAGCTAATTATTATTCATTAAAATAGTTCATTAATAAATATATTTATATAAACAGATTTATTGCTTTCTTATCATGACAGAACTTAAAATTGTTTTAGGGAGTGAGGTTTTTGTCAACAAAAACCCGTAAGTGAAAAAAAATCCATAGGCGAAAAATATTTTTTTTTATCTGCACAAGTATTTCAAAAAATCTACTTTTAATAACGCGATGCCATCCCATTTGCAAAAGCTCTGATTTTAAAAAAAGTTAATGAGCACTGCAAATAAAACCTAGAAAAAGGCATTTTGAGCACGTAATTATATGAAAAGAAATAAATGGAAATGTGATATTTTTAAACAATAAATGTGATACAATAACCAGTAAATAAATATAATTAAACAACAAATGCTCGTTTTTGGATCGTTTGCCATACTAAAGTGACTCATTCAATGAAACCATTAAAAGGAATAAAAATATCCTTTAACTTGCCCGAGCACGTGGAGCTTGCCATTCAAGAAATTTGGTTATGACATGATGCATTGAAATATACATAGCCGATTTCATTTTAATCTTTTTTTTAAATTTAAAATTGGTATCCATGTTATATATATATCAGGTTGTCAATAATGAAAGGGAGCAAAGGATGCACATAATTGAATTCAATTTTTCAAATAAACCCTTTTTATTTTTAATCAAAGTATGCTCACATATTATTCATACATGTTTGTCATTTTAAAGTTAACTTCTTTATTCCTTTGCTGTAGAAGGCTGGATCACAGGAGTCGATGAACTCTTGAAACTCTATTTTGACAGCCAGTGCGGAATTGTATTTTTTTCCAGATAAAAAGTTGTTGAAATTTTGAAAGAAATGATAGTCAGTAGGAGCAAGGTCTGGAGAGTACGGTGGGTGATGTAGAGTGTCCAACCTGTAACTAAATTTAGCTGTTTATTCGGAAGATTTATCATCATTTCGTCTCGTTGATAACAGTAGACATCTGCCGTGATCGATTATCTTGGTTTCATAAAGCTCTGGTGGATGACACCTGAGCCAGACCACCAAAGGGCCACCTTCAGCTTCTTCTAGTGGTGGTTTCGTTTGAGACAATGAGCTAAGCGCTTATAATACATTTTCCATTTCTCATCGCAAGTAGCGATTTGAATAAGAAATGGTTCGGTTTTCTATCGAGAAAGAAGAGAAAGACATCGTCGAGTCTCCTATTCTTCTGTGCAACAGTCACTTCATGCGGTATCCGCTTATCCAGCCTTTTCACTTTACCGAATTGTGCCAAATGAGTAAAGGTCGTTTGCTTTGATACGTTATATATTAATGAAAGTTCACTTGCACTTTGGCTGAAATTCGCGTCCACAGTGGCATTCAGGACATCATTATCCACTTGAGTCTCATTGCTCATTTGACGTCGAAATCTCCCGAACGAAATTTCTTAAACCTACAGTAGCCACTTGAATGAACACACCTTTGATATTGGCGACTGTCTGCTGTGTTGTGACTCCATGGAGGAACTCATATTTCATCAACACACGGATTTCGCTAATTTCCATTGGCTCACTTGTACTACAAAAAATGTACATTTTTTCATGCTGAAATATGTGTTAGAAAGAGAAAAAATATACATTTCACACAGAAAACAAATTATGCCAAAATCGGAGTCTAAATGAAGTTATGCGCAATTGAAAAAAAATAACATGAACTTTGCTCCATTTCATACTTTACAACTTAAAAAATATTCATAAGTTTTATACTTTTATTTTGTGAATCAAACTATAAAAATTATGAAAAATATTTGTCAATCAAAAAATACTGAACTCTAATAGAAAGATATTATTTTTCCCCAAAAATTTATTTTTAGCATGCAACAGTTAATTTTCGTACAATAGGAACACATACTCAAAATTCTAAGAAGCAAAAAAATCCATTTACCTAAGGAAGAAGATTAAAATGTCTTTCAATGAATTGAAATAAATTCCTTTTCCCTCCAAAGATATCTTCCTTGGCTTTCGCCAATAAAATTAGGAGCGCCAACCAACTTCATCGATAAGTGTTTATTAAAGAGCAGGAGTATCGATTTCATCAGGGGAAAAATAAATCTTCATCGGAACAGTTTCGGGAAAAGGGAAGCGATTCCGTAAAAACAAACTGCTCCGTTAAGATTAAATACTTCGCAGATGATTAACTTCCAGCTTTGACAAGTTGATGTGAATTGCAGAATTCCGAGAAGGAGAAGCGGACTTTATCGGGGAGTTAAGTTCTCGACTTTCCGCTTAAGGAGTTAAACCCTTTTTTTTCTGGCTTCTATCATTTTCTGAGAAATTGAGCAGCGACATTTTCCAAATATCTGCTCGTTAAATGAGATCTTTAGTTATGTTTTTATTTCTGCCAGAAAGGTTGACCTTAATCAAATTGAAATCCAAATATTTATTTTCCTGTTTCGAATTATTTAGTTAAAAATTGTCCCGGTGGTAATCGATTCTAACATTGAAATTCATCCTCTTTTGCTTCGTTGTTTTCATTTTAATTCAGGTTTATGTATGATATTTTTAAAAGAAAAGATGATACTTTAATTCATGTCCATATAAACATTTTTTTTTACATGTTTATCTTCTTTGTTTTCTATTGCTTTTTACAAAATTCTTATACAACTAATTCTTAAAATAATATTCTTAATCAATAATTGAAAACGTTTTGGAATTTAAAGTCCAGTTTTGTTCTCAGGAATTACTCATTAACAGTAATTATTATTCCTTAAAATAATTCTCAAATAAGACATAAAACTGTTTTTAATTTAATTTAAAAAGGATTTTCTGAATTTCAATCATACCAAATCCTGCCATCTTTTTGAGCTACACATTCACTATTTTCTGAAGTTTTTAAAATATCTACCAACTATCAACGTTAAACCGAGCCTCATTATCTTCTAAGGAATACTCTGATACGTTTCAATGAATACGTATTATTCTCTTGAAAGAACTATCCATGTCGACATCTTGCTACCATTAACTTGTGGTGATTGCTATATAAGCCAATTAATATTCTTCAAGCTGAAGGGTCCCTTTTGCTTAATAGGTATGACACTCGGCTACTAACCATAAGATTCGGAGTTCGGGCCTAGCGCAAATCTCTATAATCACCTATAATGGTAACCCGGCGACCGACCTTGGATTAACGCAACCTTCGCACATAGCTTCGTTCAACTGTCGTGACGCCCTCTATCGGCCACTCAAAGCTCTAGACGCGCATTAAATACGACAGTTATTAACATCACCACCAACACTTCACATAAGTATCGTATAAGTACCTCACTGGGGGGGGATACTCTGTGGTGAATGCTATATAAGCCAATTAATATCCTTCAAGTTGAAGGGTCCCTTTTGCTTGATCGGTATGATACTCGGCTACTAACCATAAGATTCGGAGTTCGGGCGTAGCGCTATCCGCTAATCCACCTAAAAACTAATCGTTATAAACGACTTGCTGATCACTAGAACCAGCAAATTTTCAATTAATTTAATTAAAAGAATCCTTTTCTCTCTAGTTTGATTTGTACAAGCGACTGATCGTTACAAAAGGCGACAATTAATAATTTGTTCCATCATATCCAGTAAAGACGGTTTATGTTTCCATTTATCCCTCAATATTCTTGGGTTTTGAAATTCTGCATAGTTGTTCCTTTTGCATGGTGAATTTTTTTAATTTCAAAGCTTAATCTTTTGTTTAATTCTTCAAGTTTTACTCTTTGTTACATGAAGAATAGAGAAGATGCTGCAAAGATTTTAAAAAAAAAATCGAAGACTAGATTTTCCCGAATCTTCTGGCTTTGGAGCTCACTGAATCCGAAAAAAAAAACATTTTTGGAAAATATATGTCTCTGTGACAAAAAATACTTTACAAAAATGCTCAAAAATACTTTTAGCTAAACGGAAGAAATTTGATATACTGCCTTTACACCAAATGTTTGATTTTTATAGTGTTTTGGGTAACGTCTTTTTTGTTTGTCAGTCCGAATAGAAATGTAAATAAACTATCTGGCCAAAAGTATCCAGACACCCCTTATAAAGTGGTTCCTGCAGGTGATGCAATTTGTTGAGGAATCGAAAGCTGTAAATGAGTTAGTAGTGGTTTGTTAGGTTGTATTTATGCGTTTGTGAAACAATGGCTAAGTCAAAGGAGCTTAGTGAATTTAATCGTTGCACTACAGTAGGATGCCATCTTTGTGAGAAATCATTTCGTCAGACTCTGAATATTCTACAGAAGCCTAAAGCCACTGTGAATGATGTAATTGTGAATTAGAAACGTCGAGGCAGGGAAACTGTTGAAAAACGAAATGGTAGGCTGAAAAAAATTGACGAACGCCTCATCAGAACTCAGAAAAAGGTGGTGAAATAAAATTGGAAGTCCTCGTTGGTGGAAATATTTCAAGAGCTCCAAAGCTAATGAGGCGTTAGTATTAGTAGCAGATCTGTCTATCGAGAGTTAAAAACTCTGGATTCCATGGTCGCGCAGCCGCACAAAAGAACATCCATCCTCAGAATGCAGCATCGATTATGTTGGTGCAAAGCTGACCATCATTGGACAGTAGACATGTGGAAAACTGTTCTTTGGAGTGATAAATCTTGCTTTACTATCTGGCAAAATAGACACTCCGGGGTCTTGCAGATGCCCGGTGAACGTTTTTTAGTGGCTGCGTTGTATTAACTGTAAAATTTTGAGATGGAAACATAATGGTGTGTGGGGAAGGAATTATTATTGTTTAACCTGGGTCCAGTAGTTTCTGTGGACAACATTCTGGACAACGCTCCACTCCCAACTCTATGGCAATAATTTGGAGAAGGATCATTTATCTTCCAGCAGAATAACTACTCTATTTACACATCGAGTCTTGTACAGATGAGGTTTGACGGTATGGGTATTGAAACACTGAACTGGCCTTCTCAAAGCCCCTATATAAATACCATTGGACACTTTTGGGATGAATGAGAGCGCAGATTAGGTAGCCGGCTTAATCAAGTATCCTTACTGCAATCACTCACTTTTATATAGACTTATCAAAAAAGGAGGATCGACATCATATTAATACGTACCTTAGTACTCTAAGTCCGTACCTCTGAGTTCCCAGATACTTTTACATAGATACTGTGTAAGTTAACAAGATAACTATTAAGGTGACCAGGAACCTTTATATTGACTTTTGACCATTTTCACTTTAGCAATTTGAAATTTCACAGGCATTAAGAGTACTAC
>JAOUZG010045806.1:1220079-1232808 GCA_026289955.1 Argiope argentata | reverse complement strand
AAATTTCAAATTGCTAAAGTGAAAATTACAAAAAATCATTTTAAAGGTCCATGGTCTCCTTAAACGAGGAAAACTATGTGAATAACAATTGTTGAACAGATTCGAATCTATAGTGTAGACATTTATTAAATTTTGAGCTCAATCCAACTAAGGGTTGACCATCTTTCGGTCCAGGCTTTCAAAAAAATATAAATGCGATAACTTAAAAAACACATAGATATATGAAATGATTTTATCAAGTGAAATATATCGAATGATCACTATATATATCAAATTATCCCTAGAAATATAAGTGATCACTATAACAAATGATTTTGTGATAACCGTTGTTCTGTGTTAAATTTTTGTTTTAATCGGTTGAAGAAAATGCGTCTAAAACCATCAATACCTCCTATATCCGTAACCATTCTCCGAGAATTTGTGGTTACAATATACGCTTTCAGGAGAGTTCATTTTATATTATGTAGAGATTCATCGGAAATATCTTTGCTAGTTGAGATGTATCAAATAAAATTAAAATTATCAAGGATATAAATTACAGATATCACCACTTTTTTATAACAATATAAGTTTATCAAGCAATATATCTTTATCAAGCAATATAAGTTTAGATTAGAATGATAAAACCGATAGAAACTGAATTAAATAGAAAAACTTTTTGATTCTTTGCAAAAAACATTTGGCTAGATATTATATTCAGATGAAGATGAATATATGTGTATAAAAATTTAAAATCAGATTACTACATTGCTTTGAACTTTTATATTGCATATTTTTTCAGTTACATCCAAAATGTTGTTATTATAGATGGAAACTCTTATAGACCTTTCCAACCATATTACATGATGTTTTTTTATTATATAAAGTATATATTTTATCAAGGTTTTCTTTGATATTGCATAGAGGTATACAGTAAATACAGAAAATGAAAAAAGATATTCATACCCGCCTTTCAAAGAGTTTGAGACAAAATTGCATATCATGTTTCTGGTAAGTATCATTTCATTGAAAGAGTCTTAAAATAGCTTCGCTTTCAGAAAAATATATGAATACAAAATTGCCGAGTAAAAAACATATCAGAAAAATTCATACTGTCTGAGGAAATCATAAGCTACAGAAGAATATTTGCTAATAAAAATTCTTATATTTATTTCATTACTTTTATGGAATTTGTGGCATTTATTGCAATTATATAGGAACTAAAGCATAAAGGAAATAAAAAGGAAATTGAAACATAAATCAAACCATTTTATATACCAGCATTATATTAAAGAAAATTTTTAATATATATTACCAATAAGAGTTTTTTTGAAATGAGCTCTCTTAAAAACATGTAACAAACATATAAATTACAAATCCTTAATGTCTAACATTTTCAGTTTATAATGGAAGAATGTTTCATTTTTCGTTTTACTCACACAACATTTCAACACAATTTATCATATAAATTTAAGTTTTATAATACATAATTCAGAAATATTTTCTAAAGTTTAGAGATTGAATGGGCAAAAATGTAGTCTGTGTATAGGTAATAATCGAAGAAGGGATATGGCATTTGGTCAAAAATGGCGCCATCCATCATTTTTCCGGTGACTATAGGAGACAGATTAGCCTGTTTTCCGCCGACCTTGCATCTTTTTCCGGTTAAACGCGAAACAAATCCATTCAAGACATTCAGGAGACTAAAGCATTTTCCTCAAAAAAAGCGAAAAACTCATACTTTCCTTGAACCGCATAATATGAATCTATAAATTTAGTAATCGTTTCAAAAAGTTTGATAAATAATTATTTAATATTGAAAAAGATTTTATAAAAAAATTAATATAATTATCGCTTAAGGAGAATATTAGTGTCTATCCTTGCTTCTGTACGTGTGTGTGTAGTTAATAAATCGTCAAAATTCGAATGTTTGACGAATTCGAATGTTTTGACGTTTGCAGTACTTCGCATATGTAAAAATAAAAGTGGTTTCATTGTTTGTTTTTTCCAGATATAATGATGGTAAATATAAATGAGAGTGATGTTATGACTATTAAATCTGTTTGAAATATTAAATATCACTTAAATTTTTTATCTCTGTAAGTCAGAAAAGCTTCGGTTTTTTGATTCTCAAAATTACTAGATGGAATGAGGCCGGGATAGCCTGGTTGGTAGAGCGTTGGACTCGTACTTCTTAGTTTTCGAGTTCGAAATTCACCAGCCGAAAGATTCCCCGCGTGTGTGGCGACTGACGCTCGTTAAATCTGTTACTGGTCGAAATGTCCTTCATGTCGAGAGTAATATTACTAGGGGTATTGGGACAGAGGCGATAGTTCTCGGTTAGGTCTAAATTCCGATCTGAGATGAGTTAATGAATATGTATGCATGAATGAAGTCTACCCCCTATAAAAGGCTGTGGCGTGTGTGTAGCTAAGTCGTACACTTGACCCTAGATGGCACTACATGTAAAACAAGAGATGTATATCTCCTGCCTAAAATCTGCTGATGTATCAGCTGGTGTTTTCCATGGCAAGTGCCATAAGTAGCAACAACAACTAGATAGAATTAAATAATTAAAGGATGTATTTTGATTCAAAAATTTACAAATAATCTACAATCACCTGCTATATTTCATGGATTCTGAAACGAATTGTAAAGTAGCATACTTTCAGAATAAAAAAATCACCATTTAATAAGAAAATAAATAAAAAATTATGAAATAGGAAAACCATGTCATCTGCGATGTATACAATGATTTTAATATTTCATAATTATTTTGTTGTTGTTGTTTTAATTTTCTCATTAAATGACAATTTTCCATTCTATTGGTGCTCCAACGAATATCTATAACAAGAAAGATATAAGCAAGAAAAAGTTTTTTTTTCTGATTTTAAATATTTCATATTTTAAACTCTTTAATGAATTTAATGTCAAGAAGAAAGTTGCCGGTGTCCTAACATTGGGGTAGCGTATCTTCTCTATGAGCTGGAGCTTCTTGGTTCTAGTCTCGGTTTGGGCATTGTTGTTCTGCATTCTACCGGGTGCCCAAAAAGTTCTCGTACTCCATATTAAAAAAATAATTGTCCACGATTTTTTTCAAGTTTATTAAATTTTTCCCTACGAGTAATGAAATCATGGACATACTTGAAGCTTTTTTCGGCAATCGACTTATCTCAAAAAATCTTTGGCCACCTCTATCTCCTGATCTGACCATCCCGGACTTTTATCTGTGGGGATATTTAAAGGACAAAATTTATGAAGGTGATCCTCAAACAATAGATGGTTTGAAAATCGCAATCACCCAAAGGATACAAGAAATCACTTCTAGCATGTTAAAACGCGTTTCGAAAAACATGTGAAAACGAGTTCAGCTTTGTCTCCAAGAAAGGGGTGGACATTTTGAACATTTATTATAAATGTAAGTTAAGTATTTTTTCCCTTAGTTATGTGAAAAGTGCTTTTTATCATTGGCATAAAAATAATTCTTTTTAAACCTGTTGTTTTTGTAAAATAAATTCGCGAATCATCAGTACGGGAACTTTTTGGACACCCTGTATCTATAAGGTGTGTGAATGTGTCCCCCCTGTAAAAAGAGGCTGTGCAAGCGAATGTGATGAGTGAGTAACAAAAGCCTTACAATTGGCCTTAGTTGGCGGTACTTCAAAAGAAAAGTCGCTGATAGACTTAAATCGCTGCCTACTTCATCTGTCTTGTCCATATCGCCATAAGAAACAGCAACAATGATGAAAAATTATCATTTTTATGCTTAGGGCTTTGGATATCCTCTTACAAAGTTTTTATCTTATCCACCCCCATATATAGAAAGCTAAGAGAGAAATGTGATCACCATATTTTCCCTCTATAGTATTTTGAGTATGCTACAGATAAATTCAGTACAATAGAAACACTTAAAATAGCTGTTGCAGGTGAACGAAAAATCCAATTTTTTACTGAAGCAAATTAAAATGTCATCCAATGCATCGAAATGATTAAATTATTCACTGTTTTGAATTTTTACTGTACAATTAGAAACTTCGACAAACTTTATCAATGAGTTTTTATTAAAGAGGAAAATTTTTGATTTTATCAGAAAAAGAAGGAAATCTTCATAAGATCCTTTTCAGAAAGAAATGTAATACTATTTTCAGTATTAAATACTTCGTAGATGATTAACTTCTAATGTTATCGAGTTGATGTTCATTTCAGAATTTAGAAAGGATGGAGCTCGTTTTACTGAGAGTAAGATCTCGGTTTTCGGCCTAAAGGAGCATTTTTTTCTTATCTCTTTTGCTTCGCTGGAAAGCCGCCAGGGGGCACCTCAAAATGAGGATTAGATGCTTCTAGCATGGTGGTTGGATCACCACCCTGGAGGGTACACTAATAGGAGGGGGTCTGACTCCATTCATCGATGATGAGATGCACTTCCTACGGAAAGGGTTGGACCGTGACCGGCGATGGCCGTTGGGACTCAATCACAATTCCTGTGATCCGTTCAGACAGACTTTTCTGTGTGCCCTGGTTCGGTACGAGTGAGGAATTTATAAGTACCCAGAAATATATTGCTAATTATCCAGAAGTGGATCAGTACCAAAAGTATAATCAAGATACCTCCCACAGTTTATTATAGAAATTGGTTGACAAAAAACTTTATTGGAAAGAAGTATTTTCAGTATTATGGACGAAATGCATATGAATTAAATATTTTCTAAATGAAAGGAATTAAATTTAGTGGAAGTATTTGATTTTAATTTATCGTTTGAAAACATTTCTGAAAAGCTCTAAAATCTTCAAATTACCATAATTGAGACGGAATATTATAAGTTAATACGTTACAAAAGATTTTAAAAGTATTTATGACATGACACAAACAGATAGATATCTATTGCTTGTATTTTAAACATTTTTATACTGTTCATATTTAAGTAGATATAACAATTAAAATGTTGAGGAAAATTTTGAATAAAAAGGAATGCGATAAAACTTCCATTAATTGCTTAACCATCCGTCTGCTTAGATAACACGAAATTCTTGCTCCTTTGGATAAGTTCGTATTTTATAAAATACTAAATTGTTTGAATAAAACGATGATTAGATAATGCAATCGGATTAACTTCTGGGATTAATGGAACTTCAATTAGCTCCGATAATTTACTTTTTCCAAAGAGGAAAATTGATGAACTACTTTACAATGTGAGATAAAACTCAAAACATATGTTAAATAGATTGCGTTGGCTGTAAGATTCACGAACAGCAAAAAACTTCTACTTAAGATTTTTTTAAATTTTTTATTTTGTATGATTTATTAACAGAAGAACCTATTGTTGCTGAAAAGATTATAGGATGGGAATTTATTCGGAGTCTTATTGAATAAGAAATTTTTATTTATCCAAGAATAATTTAAAAAATTCGGATAAAATGTACCCCGATTAAATGACTTCTACTTATAACAAAAATCTAATCGAATACAATCTGGTAAAGCTATTTAGTGCTTAGTTTTAATATTTCTGAAATGAGATTAGAAAGTTCTATTAACTTTCACATTAATTTTTGAAACTTAGTATTCTAAATTAATAATTTATGAAGAAGATTTCTAATATTTATGATGTCACGTAAAAGCTTATAAATATTCTTTATGATCTGAAACATATTTATATTGTTTCGATTTATTTAAGGAAAACAATAGTATTGTTAATGAAAGGTTGAATATTCTGCGTTTGTGGTATTCACAAAGATTTTAAGCCAGATAATAAAAGTTTTATTTATTCCCCATAAAATTATGCATAATGGGTAAAACATCCATGGCAGAAGGAATTCTATGACATCGGCAAACAATAATTATAGTATATTTGCTTGAATTTAGTATTTTTATTGACTATGTTGTGATCAGAATTTAATCCCTTGTTCTTTTACGCTATTAATACAAAAGTTAAGTGGGAATCGAATGTGTATTTTGGACGTTATTTTTCTTGTAGGTGAAATGTAGGGTTGAGCGTGTGGACTGAGGGCCGAATAGCATATGCTCAAGATAAAGTGATGACTTGTGTCCGGAAGTTGTTTTCTGGCTTATGAAACTTTTCTAATGTACTCGCCCGCCTCTCATTTGGTGGGGAGAAGAATGATGTTAGAACGAGTGTGAGTTGTTGGTGCTGATATTGGTGGGGGTTGGTGATATTGGCTGTTATATTTAATGCACCTGATTACTTTTGCTGCTAGTAGAGGGTGTCACAACAGCTGTTTAAAGGTTGCTTATTCAAGGTCATGGGTCATCATTGTGGATGAATTGTAGGTTAGGAACGAACTCACAGCATTATGTTTTGTAGCAGAATAAATAGTCACTAGACAAAAGCAATTACTTGTGCCCGGAAGTAACAACGGCTTATGAAGCTATTATCACATTCCGAATGATTGCAAACATTTGACAAAGAACTATACTTGTAGTCAGAAGATCGTTGTTACATATATGATCGCCAAGTTTGCGTGTTTTCATACAAGTGAAATACAAAGTGACAGACAATGAATCCTTTAACTGAATGGATTAAAAAATTTTATATAATCTACCTTTTCATTAATAAAGATGAATAATAAATGCTATAAATTTTACTTTTCACGCTTTGAAATGATCGAATTTATTTTTTCTCAAAAAGAAAAGCTTCCAGATTCAGACTCATCTTGACTTCGTTAAGAAGATTTAACTCAAAATGAAACAGAAATCCTGATGTGGTGATCATCCATTTCTTGTAAATTTCAATCATTTTGTTTCGAAGAATGAGAACACCAAATATAAAACAAGATTTATCCCATTTAACCTAAAATAGATTTCGGACCATTTATCCCAATGCGTATACTCGACGTTAAATATACCCATATTAGCATATCTCCTGTCATGTCATTAACCGCCATGTTATTGTTCCGCCCCCTCAAAAGGATGCGAAGTGAAGAGTAGTACAACAGTTGCTCGGGGATAGGAGACGGGGGGATGTGTAATAGGGGTGAGTCTCGATGCAGAGAGTGTGTGCGTGTTTTGTAAGAATTCCGAGGAGAACTCTGGGTCATTATTAATTATTAATAATCTGAAAAATAATCCACAATTATAAATAGTATATTACATATTCAACATATGTATATACCATCAATCATAAATTCTAGAAAGAAATATGAAAGTATTCCTGTCTGTCGAGCACAGTTCTTACGCCTCCCTAACATATAAGCATCTTTTACTTGTTTTGAGAGCAACCATATTTGTACAACATGACATACTAATACATTTCTGAGCAGCCATACCAACGCCTATGCTTGATGCTAAATTGAATAAACCTACATTGGACATATCAGTTTCACAGATAATATCTCTCATTTCGGCTTAAGTGGTACCGTCATAAATATTTTATAATTCAACATTTTTAGTTAAATACCCTCATTTCAAAAGTAATTGGTTAAATATCCTTCTCACAACATCTGTAATTATTAGAAATATGGTGATGGAAAGATTTATACACATATTTTTTGTCTCTCGTACATGAAATATGGAGGAAGTATATTCAATATGGAAGAAGATATACACTTTCTCCATATAATATATGGATGAAGTATATTCAATAGGGAATATAATATGAAGGAAGAATGTATAAAAAAAATAGGAAATCCAGATTTTGATCAATCTCTAATATTCAGATTTTCATGATTTCGAACGACACATACATCGCATTATATCCGTCTATCTCTAAACACGATAAATCAACATTGCTAAGAGTCTACACAGATAAAAACCGATTCTATACATATTTATAAACTTCTTAATATATACAAGTTTTCATCCAAATGTAAAATGAAACCTTTAAAAGTAAAAACTGTCTATCTTAATGTTCAAGTATATGTACACTCGTTAACAGCAAAACATTAACAATTCAATTGATAAAATTTGATATACAGTTTTAGAATGCAAAATATAAATTCTTCTTAGATTTTGAACCCTTTATTTTAATTTTATTTGTTGCTTTAATTATTTTATGATAAATAATCTGTTAAAATATTTTAATCTCAGTGGAAAACTTGGTTAAATTTCATATTGCTTTCATTTCTAACTACTTGCAATAGCAAAAAAATCACAGTTACGCCTGACAAAATTGCTTACTATAACTCGTAAGGAGGTCACACAAAAGATATGATATCTTAGAGAAATGCGAAAGAAAAATTAAATCTTCTAAATGAATTAATTTTTGACCTCAGAATGTGGTCCTGTATTGCAACAAAGAATCTCAGTGGATTTAATGTGAAAATTATTTTTCTTTTTTGATAATTGCCTTCAGATGTGTGCAGTGAGTCACTGTTCTTTTTCTGATAGCATTCCTGAGGACACACCTTTCCATTGCCAATGATTAACATTCTATATACAATATGCTTTTGGCAGTTTAATCGATAGTGTTTCTTGCATCATAAATCCCACAACAGTAGCACCCTCATCTATAGAACTGTGTGAATCTGCAGAACATTAGAAGTAGTGCTTTAAACAACAAATAAAAATCAAAACACATATACGCAAATATTTTTTTTATAAAAAATGAATAAATAATAAAGTTTCCGATCAATAAAACTTAATCTGAAACCTTGCAAACTCTTCTCTGTGAGCTCAGTTTGACATTTCTGAGTCTTCTAAAAAATCACAAGATATTCCGGCATTAAACATTTCAGCCGTATAAACAAACTGATAAACGGATAACTGTGTTGGAAAAAACAGCAGAAACGGAAGCTAAACACATTGGTCTAAATTGTTTTGAATGTTGCATTCCGAGGAAGCCGAATATTTTCACTGGTATCCTGGGAATGGAGCATGATGTTTTTTCCGAACTTGTTTTCCATCGAAGAAAAAGACTCCTCTGCTGAAAAATATTGACGAAAAATAATGCCTAAAAAAGAGGTAAAAAGTATTCTGTCAATGGTTTTAAGTGCAGAAAACCCTTGGAATGTCAGTAGTTTCTTTCACAATTATTGGTATCAAACAGCACACTTATTCTGATTTTGATATTAACATTTTCAGTTTACGAAGATTTAGTTTTAAAAGAAATTCTAACATTTGAATTTTTTATTTTGTTTTTGTGCTACGAATTTATTTTCTTAGATATTTGATAAAATATCACACTTTTTTGGAAGGTATTCATTCTGTTGGTCCCCTTATTAAATAATTTCTAAAAAATTAAAAAAAATTGATAATTAAGAAATTTTTTACTGGATACACAATTAAAATAACAGCTTTCTCTATAGCTTGCTCTTTATACTTATATAGATATATACTGAAAGATTCAAAAATTCGTTAACATTTGAAAATTTAATTATTTACCAAATAATGCAAGGGAGATAAATATAAGTAAGGAAATAAATATTCAAACGCATGCTTAAAATGAAATGGCGTTTTATTAAAAAAAAGTCCGGAAAATGGTCAATAGATGGATCGTCATATGACGGCAAAGGCAGTAATAAGAATAGAATAAAATAAAATGATTAATAAAAATGAAGATGAAATCTACGATCTCGAACGTGAAAACATTATTTTTTTCAAACGTGAGAACATTATCACGTGAGAACTTTATTTTTAAGTCATTATTTGTCTTAATTAATTTAAGTCATTAACCATATTAAACAGATTTGGAATAGCAATACTGTTAAAATTATTCAACCATATAAAAACGCATCTGCTTTCAAAAAAAAACATACATATTAATAATAGAGTACTGGTAAAAGCTGGTAAAAAATATATATGTGATTGAAAGATGTTGATAAATGTTGCCCTTGATGTTCACTTCTTACGCGATTTTGAGCTTCAATTATTCACAATCTCCTGAAGAAAACAGCATCATGTTCTCAAATGATTATAAAAATGAAGTTTTAGTAAAGACTCTGTTCTTTATAACAAATGTGCACGCAAAGCAGAAAAAATCAGATGGTAAACAGGTATAACCTTAATTTAATTTAGGTCTAATATGCAATGGGAATAATTTGATAATTCATAAATTTAATACGTGTTGATTCTGACAGGAATTTTCACACGCTTTGACCTCGCCTAGAGAAATGCAGGGATTCTTTAGAAGAACATATTTACATCAGCGATTCTTTATCTCTTCACTCGTTTCGTGAAACCGATGACGCAGCAGTTTTACAAAGCTTCAGTTGATTTTATGAAATGGAAAAAGTGGAAGGAGATCAAGAAATAAGAGGATATTTTAGAATGAGATTGACATTGGCTAAATTAAGCTAAAAATAAATGAATTAGAATTAAATTAAATGTTAATATATCATTACGCATGCACACACACACGTATACACACACGTACACACACACACACACACACATATATATATATGTATGTATGTATACACACAAAGAGAGAGAGAGAGAAAGAGAAACAGATTGAACTTGAGTAGTCAAAATAGTTATGTATATAATTACGAATTCTACTTCTTATAACAAGGGGAACTCATGAATTGGAAAATTCTGAAATTAAATAGCATTCTACAATGATATATATCCTAATAAATGATTTTTTTCTCAATAATATATTGTAATAAAAATAATTACATTTAGTACACTTCTAATAATCAAATATCATGCATAAATAAAAACTGAACTCTAATTTACATAGTAAAAATAATTTTACACTAATATAAATAACTTTATAAGGAAAAATTGTACTTATCAGATATGATATTTCCACGAAAAGAAGAGAACTATACTTACTCGATTTATTCAACGTTCCTTTACGTTTACTGACTTTTACAACCGTAATTAAGAACACTTGGTGTAGTTTCAGGGATAAAAAATGCGACGCCCTAGGAAGATTAATTTCATTTTCAGCAAACTGTAACTAATAATTAATAGAGGAAAGATCATTAATTATCGTTTCTTTTCTTAGGGTCCTTCGATTTTGATATTAATACTTTACCCACTGAGAAGTTTCTTTCAAAATATTTACTTTTCTGAAATCTTTGGCTAAATACATTTTTATACTCAGACACTGTCTTAAAACTGCCAAATATTGAATACTTTAAATTATTTTGACATGCTGGATAAAATAGTTATTTTATTTTATTTCTCTTATTAAGACAAATGTAAGTCTTATTAAGTGAAATAGTGTAAAAAGTAAATTTGAAATTTAAAAATTAGAATTGAGTTAAAACTACAGTCAATTAGAGTTGAAATTTTTGGTTTAGTAATAATTAAACACTTTCTTATTATAATTGGTTAAACTGATATGAAACTGCCATTTCGATTGAAAATTCCTTACATTATTAGGAAATTTAAATAATTTTACAAAGATTATCAAATGAAATTAACTAACTTTATGTACCATGTTACAAGTAATACGAACTTAACTCATAAATTGTGTAAACTGATATCATTACGACTGGAAATTCCTCAAGTTATTTAGAAACCGACATGTTTCTCAAAGCTTATTTAACGAAATTAACTTTCTTCATGTTCTATCTCATAAACGACCAATAAAATTAACTACTCTAATACAAAAATTTGCATCAATTCGATTGAAAAATATTTAACCTATATAGAAATAGGCATTGCTACACAAACCATTTTCTAATAGCATTTAATGATTTCAATACCATCTTAAAATATTCTCAGTTGTATGCACCACTACATTTATTTACGATCAGCAAAACAGCTATATATCTCTAACAGGTATTCTGCAATTTTCCAAAATCAGTATTTAAAAACAGCTAAATTTTAAAGTAAATTGTTTATTTTTCATGTGATATCTGGATTAATATAACGTAAGTAATGTCCTGTGTGGACTTAATTATTTAACACTTCTTTTCTCAAGTTTGTTTCAACCTTTTCTCAGGATGATCTGGTTTATTTTATGTTCTTCTGCTCATCAGAGTACCCAATCCGTAGGAGGCCTACCTTCCCTTATGGTAGAGATTTCATGATGCGTGAATGGAGCTAAAATAACATGAAATGCTTTGATTTTTACTGAACCGTAACCTCCTACAGGCTAACCATTAAAAGATTCCCAAGAAATTACTGTAACATTGAAATTTTAATTAAAGAAGGTTTAGATCCCTTCGACTAACCCACTAGTAGGTACAGAATTTTACAAAAAATTAACAATTTTAAAAAGATAATTTTTCAATTCCTCGGGGTCCGCTATGCACTGGCTTCAGCGTTAAAATCTACACTTACATCAAATTTGAATAGAACTTTCCCGTGCTTCTAAAAATCAGAGGAAAATACAATTAACTTTATTATATTAAAAATCTTCTCCCGATATTTGCCTTTTATCCATGAGATTGTAAACCTATAAAAACTTAAAATATTTTGAATTAAAAAAGCCCGAAATCGAATAATCTACGCACTCCTTAGCTAAAACTTCAGTCTTCCTATTGGGGGTGAGATTTGACGGCCTAAACTAATCTCTGATTGGACAAAACAGCTCTTCTCCTGTATCCTTCCTGATTTGGCATTCGCTTCAATTTCTTCCAGTTTGTTTCATTTGCTCTTTAGCACTGCTTGGGTGCACATATCTCCCTTTAGGGTATGTTCTAGACTTATTATTTTCTTACTCGTACTTTTGCTAATATGGGTTTATTTTTTATTATTTTTTATTGTATTTAGTATTTTGTGATATATGTTTTTTCTTCAATCTTAAATTTTATTTGTTAGTTTTTTTTCTAATTGTCTTTTGTTTTTTTTGTGCTAAAAATTGATGCTTCTCTTCTACTTTAAAATTCGGAATTTTTCGG
>JAOUZG010045806.1:1131010-1188239 GCA_026289955.1 Argiope argentata | reverse complement strand
ATATATATATATATATATATATATATATATATATATATATATGACGGGGTGTACATCCTAAGGGGAGGGGTGTACTGTGGCCTGTGATCGCTCTTAGGATTCAACAGCAGTTCCCACTAGTATTGTTGTTGTGGGGGTCCAGTCGTTCAGTTTTAACTTTTATTCCGTGTGTCGATGGGCGGGTCGAAAAGTCTGTTGTGTCTAATCCCTTATTAAAGAAGATTATTGGTTTAAGATTTATGCAATTTGGAAAATTTGTGCATAATGTATTCTGCAGTCATAATATTAGAGAAGGGACAAAATGAATTTATGTTTTACGCATTGTATAGTTCAGGAATTGGAATTCATTATTCAGGGTAATATTGTTGAAAGGCCTGTAAGCTTGCAGATTTCACATGCTAATAATAGAACCTGCTTTCTTTCACTCAAGATGCACTTTACTAACTACTTCTGTTATTCTTAAAACGAAATAATCACTAAAATGTTTTATGAAAAATTTATATTGCTTAAAAGTATATCCTCAAACGAATTTGACAATTCAAAAATTGTTCATAATGTTGGAACAACTCTATTTAGAAATATCTAT
The DNA here is from genome assembly GCA_026289955.1 of Argiope argentata. Classification (NCBI taxonomy): domain Eukaryota; kingdom Metazoa; phylum Arthropoda; class Arachnida; order Araneae; family Araneidae; genus Argiope; species Argiope argentata. The sequence continues at coordinate 1,187,653 of JAOUZG010045806.1, read as the reverse complement.
TTTATGAAATTGCATACTGTGAGAATTTTTATGAACATTTGTAAATCCAGGATGATTTATCTTAAGAAAGGCCAATGTAGCAAAACGTATGATAAAGAAAATCTGAATATACATAAAATTCTAAAAAAATTCACGTATATTTAAAAGGATTTCTTTTTATTATAGCTATAAATGACAATTTCTCTAACTTGCTTATAAAAAAAATAACCACAGAAAATATCAGATTGAAAAAACACGTTTAACTAATGCCATATAGATAAGATACAAAATTGAAATATGTAATAATATATAATAATAAATAATTTCCTAATAAATAAATTGTATTCAGTTTGCTGACGAAAATTTTAAAATATTTTATATTGCAAGTTTTAAATTTATGTGAGAATTCTAATTACAAAAATCATATGATCGTGTATTAAATTAATTTTGATATAAAGTTTTTTCACATATAAATTGTTTCATTATTTTTTCCGTACATAAATTTTTCAAACATTTTTTTTTTGCAACGAACTGAGCAAAAATGAAATGATGAGTTCCGAATTGCTGAAGATATTTTAGTGTTTATAATAAAATTATATTGATTTATAAGTTACCAACTAATAATAAAATTTTCCTAATTAATTAAATTTTTTAACACGAACCATGCTGTTTCGTAAGTATTTTTGGAATTCATCTAAATAAAAATTTTAGAGATATCTGCGTGAATATTACATCTTTGTTATTTTTCTCATAAGGGTATTATTGGATTCGAATTTTTATATTTATATATTTATTTCAAAAATGAATAATATTTCATTTTATTCAAATTAAAAATATTGTCTATGTAATTCTATTTTATTAGCATAATATAAAGTATTTTAAATGCCATTTTGCATGTCCCAATAACTAAGTATGTGGAAATTTTCCTTATATTTCCGAGAAAACTGTATTTTTATATTTTATTCTATCGAAATACATTGAAAATGCTCTTTATTTTCAAACAACGATCTTCATTATAATTAGTATTAGAATTTTTATTTCGAACACAATCATTTCAATATTAAAGAATTTCCCACACTCATGCATACACATAGCTATTTATGAACATATTAATTCAATTAAGAATTCATTATTAATAAATTTATGTATCGCTCCTTAAAATGAAGCATTTTACGCATACGTTTCATATGTTTTTATGCTTTCTCTTACTCTTTTTTTTCCCACATATTTTAAGAATTTTTGTTTGTTACTCCAATTTATGTTTGGTCTTCATTTCATTTATTATTTCTGTTGTCATCTATGTATATCTTGACACACACACACACACACACACACACACACACACACACACACACGCATGGATATATAGGGTGTTCATTAATTTTTTTCGGGGTTTCCGTACCTCATAACTTTTGAATAAAAAATATTACGCAAAAACTAATTACGTGTTCGTAAATTACAACTCAAAGAATTTTACGCGACAACAATGTAATTTTAGCGCATTTGCATTCTAATTATGACGTCATAAATAACAAGTCATAATAGCAACCGTGTAAGAAAAAGCAATGTGTGTATTGGGGTTTTCCGAAACTAAATCAGTCATAACTATTCAACGTCACTTCAGGACCGCATGCAAGGATCTATCACACGCTGTGTAACACAATTTCAGGCAACTGGTAGAGTCCTATACCGAAAGGGAGAGAGAAGACCGAGCACTTCGCAGAAAAATGTTAATCGCATCCAAAAAAATGTTTACGATAGTATGGAATGCTCTCCCTAACCACATTCAGCTGAATGCCTACAAAGTGCAAAATGTGTAAGCTCTAATATAAGCTTTTTGTGCACTTTACTATCATTAATAAAATACTTTGAGTTGTAATTTACGTAACATTTTTTATTCGAAAGTTATGAGGTACGGAAACCCCGACAACAATTAATAAACGCCCTATAAGCCTGTGTATGTAAAGAAAAAGGCAGGAAATTAAGAACGTGCAGTTTGATCTGCTTTTCAAAATCACCATGGTAAATCTACCGCTGAATTTAAATCCAATCACAAAACAACAGCCAGTGACAAAAGAAAACCCCAAAATTATGCCGATACAATACAAACTGAGCATATTTTGCAAATATATGGAAAAAAAATGTAGAGCGTGTTTATTGATTCAAAATCAATTTGGTAGTAAAATAGAAATTTTCTAGTGATATAGTTTTTTTTTCAACAATATTATTTGTTATCCGCAGTTTTTACGTCTTCTCCTTCCGCTTAAAATCCGAATTCTCGTTATCGTTAAATGTAAACATTCCCTCCTTCCGTATTTCCTCTCACTCCTATTTTTAGTAAATAAACTCGTCTTGACACATGCAAAAAAGCGTGGAGAATTTTTGATTAACATTACCTACTTAATGAACAGCACCTATGAAAGTCCTATATGAAAAGTTCTTTTGACTTATATTTTAAAATATTTTCTAAAAAAAGTTAGAAACTCCTTGATAGAAATTAATACTTTTACGTTGAGATATACAATACGAAATATTTTTAAAAATTCCTTTGAAGGTTGATTTTTAGTAAAAATATTCAGTATGGTTTTATTCGATATTCTTATCTTCTGAACAGAGTTTTTTGCAAAACTGTTGAAATTTCTTTTCCGAGTATAATTTTTGTGAAGACAAATTAATTTTTATATATTTGTTTCATATGTTTTTACGCCGGCTTTCTGGCACAGAGGTAGCACTTCTCTCTTGTGTTCTACAAATCCCGGGTTCGAGTCCCGGTTCGGGCATGGATGTTCTTCTGTGTGCTATCTGTGAGATGTGTGACTGTGATCCCCTGTAAAAAGGGGCTGCGCAGGCAATTGTGGTGAGTGTGTAGTTAACTCGTACTCTTGGCCCTAGTTGGCGTTGCTTCAAAAACAAGAGACGCTCCTTTTGGCTTAAATCTGCTGCTGTATCAGCGGGGGGCTTGTCCATAGGCAAGTGCCCTAAGTAACAACAAAAACATATTTTTAATGCTAATTTATATTATCAATTCGTTTCCTGAAATAAAACCTTCTAAATTTTGCAAAAACCTACTTAAAATAAAAATCCTACTTAAAATAAAACTTTAATAAATAATTTTTTTTCAAATTCAATAATTTTTTCTAATATGTTCTAAATTTTCTGAAGAACAGATAAAGCAATCTGGGGATTTAAAAAGGATTTTTACAGTAGTAAAAGAATTAAAGAATAAAAAAAGTATTAAAAAATTAAAAATCCTACGTTATTTATAAATTAAATCTTAGTTTATAAAGACTGCATGGAACACATTCTTTCTCTTCTCAGAAACTAGAAAACATATTTCTCAAATTATCTTTCAAATAATAAATTTGATAAACTCTTAAATGAGTATTTGTTTTATAACTACATTTTTATTTAGAAACCCCATACTTGTTCGAATTTCAAAACAACTATAAACTTATAAGCGATCTACTTTTATTCTGTAGATATATCACAACATTTTTATTCTACATGTATATTGCATAGTTTTATTTTATCTTTATAAAAATTCAACATTATAAATATTAGACAAATCAACATTATAAAACAAATATATGAGATCTTTTAAAAATACTTTATTCCGAACACTGTCACGTGGCTTAATAACTGCGAAACTCTCTTTCTCATAAAAACAAACTTATGTTTTAGCCACATACTATATCACTTTATAATACAGTTATATTATAGAAAATTGATATTAAAATTTAAAGTAAACAATGCATAGAACTCAAGATTACTCTGAACATCATTATATAGAAGCTTCATCCTAATTGAAATTTCTATCAAGCTATTGATTGTTCCGATGAAGAATTCCTCCGTGTAATCAATCATGAATGTTATGACTTAAGGATGACACCTCAGCGAGAGAAGTTCAGCTCAAATGCTATTTGAAATGGATTCAACAATATTCATTAATTTTACTTAGACTCTTAAGAATGAGCTCTGTGCAATGAATGTTACTTAATTAGCCTGACTTAATCATCTTTGCTTGTAACCGTGCCTGAAAGGAAATTAGGGAAAACTATCGATCGCAGAAATTGAAAGCCGATCGGAATGGGGTGTTCTTTTATGGGTTTGGACAATAGATCTTTTTTCGATTCGGATAATCGAATGTATTGGGTATAGACACTAGCCTTCCGTGTTTCACTTCAAGTTCGCTTTGTTTTATTTCAAGTTAAAACAAGATGGAATCTATCTGTATTTTGTTTCCCGATGTTTTATCATTATTTACGTATGGCTTTTATAATATATACTTCTATTATAAATGTGAAGGTTTGGATGGATGATTGATGTTAGTCAATCAAGCCAGAACAGCAGAACGAAATTGGTTGAAATTTAGCAAGGATATAGAGTGTAGTCCAGAATAGGACATATGCTACAATTTATTTCATTTAACATTTTATTACCGTAAAAAAATTTAATCTCCTCACCGGTAAAGGACTAAGCAGTTTTTTTCTCACGTAAATAAAGTTAAGTTTAACATGTTTTCTATCAATTATTTCAAATTGACAGAAAACATGTTAATCAATTATTTTCTTAGTTTTTGATGCCTTTAAAACGAAAAATTGTTTATTGATCGATTATTCGGATTCATTTTGAAGTACTTTTGAATTAAAATAAAACAGAATAAAGAAAATTAAATTTTTTAATCTGTATTGCTTTACCCCAACTGGCGTAGAAAGCTCACACATTTGCGTTGCCAGTATTGGCGTTTAAAATCCACGCATGCGAAGTGTGTTTTGTTTGTTCAGATGGATTCGAACTTGATTTTGTTTCGCTAGACTAATCAGCAAAACGATTTTCTGTTTTGTTTTATTTCAGGTACACACCTTAAATAAATCGTTTTTAGATTAGTTGTGTGAGTAAAGATTTTATATACAATTATTTGATGATTTTAGAGATAATGTTTTGGTAGCTCTTTGGTTTTACATTGCCATCATTGTTTTATATTACTATAATTCGATCTTTCCTGTTCCTTTTCCTTTGATTTTTTCCCTACTGTACGTAATTATTTGGTTGATATAGCATCGCTGTTGTTTTTAAAGGCGCTTGTCTTTGACAAGTTCGCCTATGGATCAACGAATTTTAGGCCAAAATTAGCGTATCTTGTTTTGAAGCAGCGCCAACTGGTGTACGACTTAGCTACTCGCTCATCACATTCAGTTTCATCGTACCATTTTACGGGGGGGGGGGCACATCTTTTATACTTCTTTAAGATAAAACACAGAACTACCTTACGTGAACCTGTGACACCCAAATTAATGTGAAGACGCGCTACACCTATGCAAGGATACCGGCCAGATAAAAGTGGGAAATTTCATATCAAATTAATATTTGATGAAATTTTATTCTATCAAAATTTGAAAGAAATCTATTCTAAATAACTTTGTCTTTGAATCGAAATAAATTGCAAAGTTCAAGTGTTCGAAAGGAAAGAAAAAAACACAGATAAATTAGTTCATATTTTTAACATCTATAACACAAATCCATATCAAGTTAAACACATTAATCAAAAGTTAATTGCTTGAAGTTATATACATTTGCATGTGCAGTCGATAGCAACAAATCCCGTTTATACTGTTTCGTTGTAACATGACGGCTGACTACACTCTAGTACATTCACACGGATATCAGCAGTGTAGCTGAAAAATCCAATAAGTAGCATAGAAGTAATTTAGTACATGAGATTGTTCCTATAAATATAGCTCTATGTCAAATTTCGGTGTATATATATATATATATATATATATATATATATATATATATATATATACTCCTTACTTTTAAACAAAACATAATGTTGGAAATATCATCAGATTTAGAACCAGAAAATACATATCTGATAAAAAATTCAAGACAAGAAAATTCATAATAGCGTAATAATACAGCGACATGATTTTTACAGTGAACATTGCAATTCAAAAGCAATATAAAGAATTCAATAATGGGAACTCAGTAATGGCTCCAAAGGTGTTTTTCTAGATTTTCTAGATATATATTTCCAATATATCTAATAACTACCCAGTAAATTTTAGATCAATGACATTCGACTTCGGATACAAAAATGAAGTCTATCTTAGGAAATCTCTCTTGGGTTCTATTGCTGTTCAGAATAGAGATATAGAGAGTCTTCTTGAAAATTCTCTTTCCTTTCTGAGAAGGAAAATAGCCAAGAGTTTACATGAGAATAACTTTTCCTTTGGAGCTTTTTCTTCGAATTCTCTAGCATTATACTTATTGCTGTGTCCGAATTTTTGATTTTTCTTAATTTCTGTTTGTTTTAGGAATTTTTAGAAATATTATATTTTGTGTGTGACTCATCAGTGCTTTTGCTACCGGTGTTTTTTTATGTAATAAAGTACCATTTCATATTACGCTGCATGCTAGAAGTCCACTAGCAGATTTCGCTGGCAATATGTATTTTATGGTAGATATATATTAAAATATATCAATAAACTTATTAAGTTTCGGGTATATTGTTCATGAATAATATACCCAAAATTTCCTGTTCGTTTTGACCAACAACTCCTTTGAATGTTAAGGTTGAATAATTTACGATTGAAAAACTAAAATTAGTATTCAATCAATAATATGATATAAAGTACTAAACTCATGACGTTGGATAATTGACTCCCACCACGAGCATAATGTGCAAACTGTAATTAATCTTGATATTGTCACATTGTAATTAGTTTTAAAATGTTCAAATGTAAGTACCTGAGGGAAATAAATGGCATTTGAGGCATTTACATTTAATCCATTAATTTAACATTTGAATAAATGGAGAAAACTTAAAATCACTTCTGTTGTATAAATTTTACGAAGAAAATACTGATAAGTTTTGCATTTCTCATAATTGTATATTAAAAAATTATATTCCCACTCATCCTTTTCCCTTTGGCTTTAGAAATACTAATTAAAGCCTCCATTACCAACATTACTCAGGTAACAACAATCATTGGTGGTTAAAGATGGAGGCTACAGTAAGTTTGGTATTATTTCTGAGAAAGAGATCATGCGGATTTCAAGAAACAAACTAGAATGAATATCAAGCAGCAAGCGGCTTAACATGTTTCTCCAGCTTATATAACAAGGAAGAGAAAGCTTTCGCCACTTCTACGAAAAGATGTGTGTATACAGGAACATGCATTTTTTACTTTGATAGATAGGAGTAGGAATAAATTTAAAGCATGTAAAATATTTTACATCTTTGTAATAAGAAGTACAAGTTAGGAGAAGGGAAAAGCTGTCACGTTTCTGCTTTCCTGCTTTCTATTTTTTTTCTTTCTTTTCTGAATCAGATGCCAAAGAAAAAGGGTTTCGATCTCAGTCGAAACGTAAACGTTTTATGGAATGATAAAGTTTCCATATTCATTGCTATCAAAGTTTATTTATTTCAAAGAATTTTGTATGTATTATTTGGAAAAATTGTTTTTCAAAAATTTATCAAAATTTTAGTAAAACCATTTATGAAATCAATGATTCACGTTGGACCGGGAGAATCTGGTTGGTAGAGCGTCTGACTTGTATTCCTTAAGCTGTGAGTTCGAACATCATCAGCTGAGGGCTCTTCAAGTGTAGATGGCTGGAGTGGCCACAAAGTTCTCCATGTCGAGAGTAATACCATTCGGGGTACTGGGTCAGAGGTAATCGTTCTCTGTTCCAGATCTAAATTACGGTCTGTGAATAAATGAAAGAATGAACTCCACCCTCTAAAAAGGATTTGCGAAGTGTGTGAGCTAGAAGTCAGACTTCTGGCCTCGGTTGCTCAGGGGTCCATACCCTCAAAAGCTACTGCACTCCTCCTTTCGTTGTAAAGCGGAACACAACAACAAATGTTCACATTAAAAATTGTGTTTTTGATTTTTCAGGATACTTCGGAATTTAGTTTACGTAATAGATTGTTTATATAAAAATTCAGGTTTAAAGAAGTTTTTGTGAATTAATCCAAATTAAATTGATGAGGAAAAAGGAGATTTCGTAAATTAATATTGGGAATCTAGCGAATTAGCTTTTAAAAGTAATATAGTATGTCTTATATTGGAAATAAAAGAATTGTGTGATAATATTAAAAGTATAAAATTCGCTTTTAATTTGATTATAACAACCTCCATTTTTGAAACAAAATTAATGCAGTTATGACATGGGCTACAAACTTTCAACTGGGGGCAGAAAATGAAGATAATGTATGGAACATTAATTTCATCATATATTTTCCCAAGACCAATGGGATGATTTCAGTGCATCATGCCTCTTAGAGTGTGCCAGGTCTAATGATGATGTTTATGATGACGTGTCCACTTTACAACGGAGAGAGGGCTGCAGTAGCTTCTGAGGGTATGGACCCCTGATCACCCGAGGGCAGAAGTCTGACTTCTGGTTAATATGAAGATGACACACTCATCGCATTTATTTGCACAGCCTCTTTGTACAGGGGAGAACATTCATTCCCTTCTCAGATATAACACAGAACAACAATGCCCTGGCCAGAACATGATCATGGAACGTCCAGAAAGATGTGCCACTTCTGTGCTAGGACGATGGCGGCAGGCCTAATGGAATTAAGTTATGAACCCGAAAAATTCCCGTAGAAAAAAGCAGTAACCAGGCAAGCAATATTACTTTGCATAAATAAATTTAAATTTGCTCTTCTCTTCCGAAATAAACAAATAGCATCAATATTTTTTTTTTATAAATGGGAAAATAATAAAAGACAGAAAATATTAACAGAAAAGAAATAATAGATAACAGAAAAGTTTATTCTAAATTCTCAAGGAATTCAAAAACGCAGAAATTTATTAAACCATTTAAAGTGATAAAGACTTCCTTTTTTTTATATTTTGGGAACAATATTGTTAGTCAGAAGAATTTCAACAAACTCAATAGTGGGTAAGGACGTTTTATTCCAAATAAAGGATGAAGTGTCAAAGGCACTGGCTATATATGCGCAGAGAAAAGAAGAAATTAAAAGAAAACACACTAACATCAAAGATCGCTAATTAAACAACAATAGCAGAATGAAAAGCACTTGGCATCAACAAAAGGCATGATAACATACATTGGACAATTTTATGGAATTTTCTCGAAAAATCTGTAGATCTTGGATGTTAATTTAGATAGAATCAAACCCTTATATTTGTAGAAAAACTTCATTTTTGCGGCTTACGCATATACAGAATTTATAAAAATGTGGAACGAGGGGTTTCAGCTTCGAAACCCGATTCCATTGAAGATCCGTCGTGTAAATCCGTCAAACTAAACGTCCTCCCGCTGGTGGTGTGTGGTATGATGTGGTGAAGGGAGTGCCATTTCATCTGTCGTCCTCGTTATCTGACCACGGTACAAAATTCTTATGTCCGTCGCAAAATAATCCTAATAAATCTTTAAAACGTGATGTTAATATAACGAAACGAAAAGAAACGAAAAACAAGAACACACATTTAAATTTACAACTAAAATGAGAGCAATAAAAATAAATAACAGCAATGAGTAGCACGTGGTATTATCATTAATGATGACATCATTGGCTGTAATATTAGATGCAATTTTCTATTGATCTTAGTAGAGCTTGAGTCAAAATTCTCATATTTTTACAGAATGTTCATTTTCGTTGCCAAAGTCCATTGGAAAAATTCCAATAAAATATATTGATGATAGTAATAACAATAAGAGTTACATGGCACAGAAAACAAATTGTTTAAAAAATCACCTTTAGGTTCAGTTTTTCTGAGAAGAAAAACTGAACCTTTTAGAATAATTCAACTATCCAAATGACACATATATAACATCGCATACCCCAGAAATTTAACTCTTCAAGGAGTTCTTCAGCTGTGGCATAATAATATAAGTGTTGCCCATAAAAATGTCTAATGAAGCTTGGCAAAACAATTTAGATTTAAAAGCATTCTTTTGTAGTAGAAATATTGACTCTCTAATTATAATTGATGCATAAACCTTTTTTCCTGTTTTTTTAATATTTTTTCTGAGAGAAATTGATTGGAATGAATAATTTTAAACAAAGGGAAGTGATAATTTCCCTTTGTTTAAAAAAACCCTGCATGACGGAATTTTATTCACATTCACATCACATGAAGCAGCTACATTTTACTGCAATGAATTTCGCATTTCTATTGTTCAGTTAAAAAAAACAGTATTCAATAACATTTCTAAGGAGAGAGATCCTATTGTGCAACCAATATTTTCTTCAATAAACATTTGATAAATTCATGAGGTATAAATTCTCGAAGTATATCATTATTTGCCGATTGACTGTAATTCCCATTACAAATAAAGTTTTCTTGATAAAAATATGTTTGTTTAATGCTGTAAAATAGGAATTAAAAGTAATTAGATAAATTAATTATAACTTTAATTTTTAAAAAAATTTACATTGTTTGATGAATTTTGAATTTTCGAATTCAAAGTATATCATTAGTTGATGATTGACTGTAATTCTGAGGTACAATAAAATTTTCTTGATGAAAATATATCTCTTTAATCTTGCAAAATATAAAATTAAAAAATAATTAGATTAATTTTTTACAAACCTTAAATTTTTTTGAATTCGGATTGTTTTCTGAATTATAAATTTCAATTATATAAAAATTGCCTCTTTAATATAAAATTAAAATTAATATTGGTTTTAGACAAACACTGATATCTTACACGGTTTTAATGTAAATTATTTGAATATATAGAATGAAATAATTTGCATATAACTGCATTATAACTTAGTTAACAGTTATTTAAATTCTAAACATCGAATTGAAATGGCTTGGTTAAAACTAAAATTGTAATGTTAAAAAAATTTAAATAATATTGAAAGAAAAAATAAATTGGGAAATATCAATTTCTTAATAAGGAAATATTTATATAATTTGAATATTCTAGCTTTAGTGATAATCTTTGCCAATCATTACATGATTACTATCAACTGACAGCGTTTGCGATGTGTTTAAATTTATGAAATAATTATATGATAACATTTTTAAATATTGTTATAGATTGAAGCATGAAATCATTCATATTTTTGAATGAAAAAGTATTATAAATGAATTCTGCAAAGCAGCAATAATTAATTATTATTCTTATTTTTATATAAAATAAAATGATGACTATATTTAAATATTAATACGTGAAATTAAATCTAAGAGCACTGAAGAATTTTCAATTAACTGTCTTTGACATTAAAATTAATCACTCGGCTTTCTGTTGAGCTGCATCTAGAGAAAAATCAAATATTCTTAAAATTAACTTTACCACGATTAATAAAAAATAAATAAGGGAGATCAAAATATTTTCATAAATTAGATTTTAAAAAATTTAATTCAAGCATTTCTTAACATAAAAACTAACTGGACTAGTAGTTTAATAATTTTGTCTCTTATTTTTTATAAATATTTAATTCTTTTTTTTTAAAAAAAAGGATATTATTAATTAAAGATTCAGTGTAATAAGTTACAAAGTATATTCTTAAAAACCCCTGAATAAAAGAAAAAAAATTATATTAAATTCTAAATGCTTTTAACAAATACTGATGAATATTTTAAATAGTAGCTTCAACCATTATTTATGCTTATATAATAAATAAAAGATTTGCACAATAGATAGGCTTACTGATTTTGTCAAAAACCATGCTTTTCAACAAATTTTCGATTTTTAACTACCAAAAAAATTATCTTTATAATTAATTTAGAATAGACTAAAGATTCTGGTCTAAATAAATATAGATTAAGAATATAAAAAATTGAAAAATAAATAAATTAATTAAACAATAGAAATAGTTTATAAACTTTTGCAGAAGTGCCATTTTTATTATCAAGAAGCTCTTTTGTATTGCTATGCATTCGGGGATTTTTCGATTTGTTGGGCGATGAAGAAACTATCCTTAGTAAAGACCGACGGCTTTATTTACAAGAAGAAGCAAATACATTGATACGAATACACAAACGAACACACGCAATATACAACAGTACATTACAATAAACAGTAGCCCAAAAATAGTAATTATTAGTAATGACAACCACAGAACACAAAAGCGGCCATACAGAATTGAGCAGAAGAGAATCTACGTTTCGACAATCTACGCCTGCAATTCACCACTGTCTCCTCGCTTTAGCTGCATTCAACTGCCGACTCACCCTTACGAGGCTGGATATTCCATATGACTCGATGCTGCTTCTGTAATAAACGTCAGGTCAATTCAACAAACGGTTGAGCACCATACAACTCTTGCGTTTTGCAGGACTAATACAAACTATGCGATTCTATACCTTTCCGCGACTCTTCCCATGATTGTCTTTAATTTAAACAGGTCTTTTATAGTTTACATAACCAGGCAGAGAGGGTTCTGGAACAATCAGGCATATATTAGTTCTTATTGGTTCTGTCGCCAAATTTCTGAAAGATTCCAGTATTATTTACTTTGCAGCCAAATTCCCTCCATGGAACTAAATAGTCCCCAAGTTTCTCACCAACTCCTGAGCACTGATTCGTTTTTCGATCGACATTCAACAGAAATGGTCTTAAAATGGCTTTCCCAGTGATTTAACTAACTGTGTTGGGAAGGAACAATTCTGATTTACAACCAAATCATGATTTTTTTCTTATCAGTGATAGCAAAAATGATATTGTTTCAGGAAGTCAAGATTTGAATTGGGAAACTAAGCTAATAGTTGTTTCAAATTTTTTAAAAAGTAGTAAAAAAAATCTATGTTCGGATTTGGATGAAAATTAGCTTAAAGAATTTTTATAATAATACTTTTCAGCTAATTTACGAAAGATTTAATAGACTACTAAGAAAATTATCATTACTTTTAAACCATTATTATTCTTATTAACATTATTAATCATTAATTTAATAATCATTATTATTAATTTTGAACCAACTATAAATTCTTTTTTAAATAAATATATTCTGTGAAGAAAACATATATAAATGAATTGCTGGGAGCTGATTTGTAAAGCTTTTCAGAAATGTCATTTTTATGCGATATCAAGATGATTATAAATGTCCTATAGAATTAAGTTTTTTTTGTTACTTATGGCACTTGTCATGGACAAGCCCAACTTATACATTAGAAGATTTTAAGCCGGATATATACCTCTCTTGTTTTACAAGTAGCACCATCTAGGGGCAAGAGTACGACTTAGCTACACGTCACAGCCTTTTTTAGGGGGCGGACTACATTCATGCAAATTCATTCATACATCTCAGATCGTAATTTAGACCTGGAGCAGAGAACGATCACCTCTGACCCAATACCCCCAGTGATATTACTCTCGATATGGAGGACTTTGCGACCACGAACAGATTTAACGAGCGCCAATCGCCAAATACTCGGGGAATCTTCTGGCCGGCCAGATTCGAACACGTAACCTATGGAGTACGTGTCCAACGCTTTACCAACCAGGTCATCCTGGCGCTATCAAATTAAACATGAAGGAAAAATGATACTGTTTAAAAAATTATTAAATTTTGCTAATAATTGTTTCAAATTATTTTGAATGCACAATAGTTTAAACATTTTGAAAATAATAAGATTTCAGAGTTTAATAAAATGAAATGTAAGATTAGACGTTAAAAAATCAAGGTTCTTACTAGGGGAATACTATTTTTGAATCATTTTTCCAATACAATGTAACAGTTTAGTAAAAAAATGTTATGATTTTTCTTTTTTTAAAGACACAAGATTTTCCTTCCCATTAATCATATCCATTAATCAATCAATGTTTGATAATTTTTTCAGGAAATATCAGAGTCCATGGAACCTTAACGGAAACAAGCTTTCGGTTTCGCTTTCAGTTGGAACAGATTTCAATTTTTCTTCCATTACTCAATTATGACATCTTAAAGAAGACAATTTTTTCTATAATAAAATCCATCAAGCCATTTTATGACCTCAAGATGTCGATAAAGGTCTAAGAAATTACTATAATGTTTCAAAAACAGAAAATGAACATTTTAAGTTAAATTTCAGATTTAAATTTTAAAATGGATCAATTTTGTTAATGGTTTCTCTCGAGTATACTATAAAATAATACAAGATGTTTAAGTCAAAAAATTAATTCTTATTTGCCAGTGAAAAAAAAGAAACTCCGTGAAAAAGTATTTGTTTTTTATCAAATTATTCTCAAATTTATTGTAATAAAAGAATATACCAATTATTAAAATGCTAACAGAACATGTTAGCGCTGAATTTTGATTATACTCTTCGTCCTGTATATTAGTCATCTGTAAATATGTTTATCATTAACAAAATTTTATTGTCTTGAATTCTTAAATACCGACTCGGAAATGTTATTCTTGACCATCACATCTTCACATATAAAAGCATATAAGAATCTAACAACCATTAGCAATCGAAGTAATATCAAACAAATAGTGTCTGTAAAAGCTTTTATTTTTAATACGAAGGCTTATTTTATATAACATATTTATACCTGGGACTTCATACGCGTGGAATTTTTGATATGCCTTGTGAGAACTCATGGTTTGATAACAATGTAAAATGTTATCAAAACATATCATTTCGGTGCTGTTGAATTTGATTATCGCTAAAAGTTTTTTTTTTTTTGCAAATGTTAGCGAAATAGCCGAATATGGCGTGAACGCCAGCAATTGTGTTTTTAATCGTAAGGTTTCGATGAACGCAATTGCTGAGCAAATTAACGGAAATATAGAAAAAAAATCAATAAATGCATAAAATTGGAATGTACGCAAAAAAAAAATCTAAAATAATGAAAGTATTCAAAAGATTTACTTTTAACAGGAAAAAAGGAAAGAGAAATGAACAGGAAAGATCGAATTACAGCAACATAAGAAATGACGGCAATGTAAACCGAAACAACGCGCTACCAAAAACAAATGCAACTTCTCAAAGCACCAAGTAACTGCATATCAAATATCAGCCCACACAACTAACCCAAAAACAATTTATTTACAGTATGTACTTCAAACAAAAGAAAAAAGCAAATTAGTAATTCAGAATTGTTTTGCTGATTACTCTGGCCAAAACAAAATCAAGTCCGTATCTGCTAAAAATACAGGTGTCAATAATCAAAACACAATCCACATGTGGGGATTTGCAACACCGATTGAGATAATGCAAATGTGTGAATTTTCTACACCACTTGGGTAACGTAATACAGATTAGAGATTTTTAATTTCCTTTATAATGTTTTATTATAATTCAAAATTAATTCAGAATGAATTCGAAAGATTGATTAATTAACAATTTTTAATTTTAAATGCATTAAACACTAAGAAAATAAACAAAATTGTGTGAAATAACCGATCAAAAGCATGTTAAGTCTTATGTCATTAGAATAAAACAAATTGAAATCTCACTCATTTGGCGGTGGGGAAATAAAGATTTTTGGCGAGAAGTTTAGTTTTTAATTAATAAAAAATTAGGCAATCAATTAACCGGAGTAAATAGTGGCTTATGTCCTATTCTAGACGATAAATATCTCCGTGTTAAATTTCATCCAATTTCGTTAGGCTGTTCTGGCGTTATTTATTAACATTATTCATCCATCCAAATTTTCACATTTATTATAATGTTATAGGTAGAGAATATTTCCATTACATGCCACTTTATTTCTTATAAGTAAACTTCTGAGCTCTTTTATAAAGAATGGAACATATTGCCAAAATACTTATAAAAAAACAAAAATACAAAAAATTATGGTAATTCAACGTCTCATCGTTGCCTAACAATGGCATAGCTAAAAATTTCTTTATTTTAAATTTCTTCCATATCTATTTAATTAAACATTCAATTTTGAAAAATATGACCGAAGAGAACTCCGTATGGACTAATATAGATATCACAATAGTTTAAAAATTTAAAATTTAAATCAGTATAAAAATTGTTTTGTGGAACTGTTCCAAAATATATATTCGATTCACTTTATTAAAAGAAGAACTTAAAAACAAAACAAGAGAAATAAAAAAAAATTAAATGCACAAAGAATTGTAATTTTTGCTTTGCACACAAATTAAATTCCATTTGTAAAATTTTACACAAAGGAAACATTTTAAGCATATTTATTGCTGCAATATGAATACAATTGTCCTGCAGGTATCAAATATTAAGTATGTATTAAAAACTGATGGATCATTGTATGCTCAAGGAAATTGAAATTGAATTTTTGAATATGAGTATAACCTTGTATTTCTTGGGAAGTAAAAATCAGCTTAAGATTTCTAAAGGCCAAGTGAAATTTTTATTTCTAGTATGTATTACAGTAAATTTTTTTTCAAACAGTATTAATCTCGAGATAAAATGAAGCGACTAGTAAATTTATCAGCAACTCTGATGTGAAAACTGTGCTTCCCACTACTTATTAAATTTTCATAATTTTAATGTGTATTTCTTTGTCAAAAATAATTCTTTTTCACGCGACATAATATTTATTCATTTCTGTTTCAATAAATTTCATTTTAAGTATTTTTTTTGATAATTTTGAAGTTAATAAGTATTAAATTGTGATAATACCATATATGTGCTTCTATATGAAACAGAATATATATTTTTGAAAAACAGTAAAAAAATAATCCTTACATTACTTGGGAACGATAAGTAAAAAAGACGTACACGCAGCCGTTGCTAATATTACAAATATAATTTCTAGAAATTCATTCTTTACTGTATGTTGAAAGCTTTATAAGCCAGATGACATCTGCATTAGATAAGCAATTGCTTTAGTATTATGGTCATGTTACTCAACTACAAAACAAAAGTTTGGGAGTTCGGTCCTTGGGCCATCGGCTTCTGCCAAAATTGTGACCTGCTACTTTGAATAAGCAGCCTTCGTTGTGTCGCCATCTGCTGGCAGCAAAAGTCGTCAAACACATTAAATACAACAGTCACCACCAATTGCTCGCATTCACGCTTTCCATACTCTTGGTGCAAATGTATCTTTCGTTTAACTAACTACTGGTGAGACAGAATGAGGAGAAATTTTTATAAGCCAGATAACATCTGCGGTACACGGGCAAGCGCTTTTATACTGTGATCATGTTACTCGGATACAAACCATAAGTTTGGGAGATCGGTTATAGGGAAATCTGCATCCGTCAAAATGACCTGTTACCTTGAGTCAGCTATATTTATATGAAGCTTCGTACAGCTGTTGTAGCGCCCTCTACCACTAGCAAAAGTCATCAGGTGCATTAAATACAACAGTCAACACCGCCATCAACTACTCTCACACACAATCACCAAATGCTTGGCGCAAAAAGCGTCGTTCGTTTCACCACCGATTCACTTGTGGGAGAGTTTGCGGTGAAAGCTTTTTAAGCCAGATAACATCTGCTTGTGCACTGGAAATTGTTTTTGTATTGTGGTCATATTACTCGGCTACAAAATTCTAAGTTTGGGATTCGATCTTAGGGCAATACCTATGCGCTTTAACTGTGAACATGCATACTACTAAGTGTATTCAGTATTACCTATGGATTATGGGGTAGTTGGGATTATAACGGAATAATTATGAACAAATTAAAAGCTGTTAATTAATAAATTAAAGCAGGAAAAACTATGTAATGAGTGTGGTAAAATACGATTATGTTTTCCTAAAGAGCATAAATCCATTTTATAATATCATTTTGAATATTTTAAAAAATAACGACATCTGCAAAATTTATTTCAAATTACAATTGGCATTGCAACTTTATTGCAAAATAAAAGATTCGCAATTACATCGCATACAAAACATAATTTCTTTACAAAGTAACAGCTACATCACACGAACTATATTAGCAAGTAAAGTCGAATAAATTAAAGTCAACATCCAAAAAAGCAAACTAGGGAGAGAAAAAAACAAGACGTTGCTTTAACAAACTGTCACTCTGTTTGATGTAACTTCTACAAATATTTAACAATGTTATTTCTTCAAAATACATGTTATGAGTCTTGTTGCTGCATTTTTTATGGAAGAATTCGTTTTTTCCTCGTCTTGTTTTTTATTCAGAAATTAACACTTTCTTTCTTGTAACGATGTATGGTTAGATTTATGAACATCTCTTGAGATAATTTTTTTTAACATTAACATCCATTGTAACAAAAACGACAGTTGTTGTCACTTTATCAATGAAACCTCTTAAGCACCGTGATACTGGAAAGTTTTAACTGTGTTTTTTTATTTCTTGTTTCAAAGAATGCTCTGAAATAATGGCATTGCTTTAGAGCAAGAGAGTAAAATCTTCAGGGAATGTCGAATTTGTGTATTCCGATTTCAGGAAAGATTTTGGAAGGAAAAATGTAAGTTATTATCTTTGAAGTCATACAAATAGGAATGAAAATGTTCTTTTAGGAAATATGTAGTAATTTGAAGAAAAAAATGAAAAATGGGAAGGTGTGTGTATTTATAAGTTAGGTCTTTCTTACTCAAAAGTGAATAGAATTATCTTTTGTGTTAAAAAAATAATTAATTAAATTATTTCTCCGCACATCTGAACAATTTTCCACTTCATCCCTTATTCCTCATAGATATCTATGCTTTATTACGGTCTATCTGTTATAGTTAGACCATAATAAAGTCTACAAAAATAAAAGAAAATATGGCCTACATTTTCACAAATCTATACTATGTGTTTATGAAAATTTGACAAAAAATATTTCTTTGAACTTCTGAAAAAATTTCATTTCAGATTTTATTCCGCATAAATATCTGCACTTTATTACAGTCTATCTATTATGGATAGCTCATGATCATGTCTATTAAGATAAAAGAAAATATGGTCTATAATTTCACAGCTTTTATCTATTATTTTTCTCAAATATTAATAGTTAGGTTACTGACTTCGGAAAATTATTTATTTAATTACAATCAAAACTTTATATAATTTATAATGTTAAGATTATGTTTATTTAAAAAGCATATTTCTAAAAATAATATCATTGTAGACATTAAAATCGTGCAATATTTCTGACCGTAGATATTTTATATTCATTTTGAATGTAAACCAGCCTAAAGAGTTACGTCCTATGACATTATAGAAAAAAAACATAAGCGTCCGATGGATTCATTTTTGAATTTAGTTTTACTATAATTAAACTTTCTTGTATACATCGCAATTATAAGGATACTAAACAGAGTTTGTCTTTTTTTAGTTTTCAGAAATCGAAGGAAATCATGCCACTAAACATTTGATGAAAAAAAGATTTGCAGTACATTGCAACAAATTTAATCAATCAAATTATGTAAATTTCATTAATTTAATTGAAAACTGAATTGGTGAAATAAAAAACATTTTTTTAAAATTTAAAATTATACTAATATCGTTTTAAAAAAACTACTTATAGAATAAATTGCTAAAAACAATGAAATTACATTTTTTTCCGTAAAATTTTAGAAATGAAAAAAAAATGTGTGATAAAATATGAGATGAAACAAACTCAATTATTTGATTTGTCAGTTTTTTTATAGTCATAAAAAATATTGCTGAAAAACAATAAAATTTCGTTCTTTTAAGCAAACAAAATTTTAAAAGAAAAGACAAAAAATCTTTCTATTTTGTCATTTTCCAAAAACAAATCTGTATCAAATTTGATGTATTAAAATAAAGGATTCTGCTATGTAATGATTCAAATACACAATTTTCCATTATTATTAGAAGAAATAAGGAAATATATTTAGTATGATTAAGGGCAAGATAACTTATTTTTATTTCTTAAATTTCTTTTTGATATAAAAATATTATTTATTTTGAGCTTTTTAATTTTAATCTTCTGAATGTTATTCACAGTACTTTTCCACATTTAGAGAATATCTTTATTAAATACAGTTAAATAAAATAGAATTAAAAATAATTATTACTGATGAAATTGAAACAAATCAATTTCAATATTTCTTTTTCTATAAATTGACTTTCAGCTTTTAAATCCTTTTTTATCAGAAAAAAAAATTCTTTCTTTAACATTATTTTCTGAATGTTGCTTATATTATGTTTGTTATTTCCGAAACTTTATCCATTCAAAACATATTTTCAATAACTGATCGTGGGATTAACTTTAACTTTAGTTTTTTTTAATGTTGATTATGATTCTTTTCCACATATCGAATCTTTAACTAAGTTTCAAACAAACTGGGAACATTGAATAAAGTAAAATAAAAATAATTATTTCTTTTGATCATAAAAATATCAATTCAATATATTACATAAAAAACCCATGAATTCATCCAGCGAATTAAAGGACTTGTGATTTCTTCTAGCAAATTTCCATTACATCATTCATTGCAAGCATCTTTTCATTAACCGATTGAGAGGTTTAATATTAACTTTATTCTTCTGAACGTTGCTTATGATTATTCTCCGCATATAGAAAAAATCGGTACCTGAATTTACTTGTGATTTCTTCCAACAATTTCCCATAACAAACATATTTTCATTAACTGTGAACATGCATTTCATGGAGGGGCCAACTTTAATTATATTCTCCTCAATGTTATTTATGATTCCTCTCCGCATACAGAAATAATCTTTAATTAAATTTTAAACAATCTGGTGAAATTAAATAAAGTAAAATAAAAAAAATTGTCACTTACCATCATAAAAAAATGATATTTTATTATTTTCCATGGATTTACTTGTGATTTCTTCAAACAATTTCCCATAACATCCATCGCATACATATTTCCTTTAACCAATTTGGGGTGGGCGTGGGGATCAATTTTAATTTCATTCTTCTGAATGTTCTAACGATTCGTCTCTGCAAGCAGAGATGATCTTCAATCAATTTTTAAACAATCCAATGATATTAAATAAACTAAAATAAAAGCCCGAGTTAGTTCATAAAAATATAAAACAAATATTGCTCACGAATTTAAAATTGGCAATTAATGGTTTTATATTTTTATGAACTGACTCGTGATTCCTTCTTTTAATTCTCCTCCTCCTTCATCTTAACTTCATCCATCTCGAGCAAATTTTCATTAATGGATTAGAATGCAGGAGAACATTCGAGGAATTAAGTATAACCGAATTTTATGCGCAAAAGTTGCTCACAAAAGTGAACATAATTGCCAGTCCCCCAGCTTACACCCACCATGTTCCTTTCTACTATTAAATCAAACTCCGCAGGGGGTATTAAGTGGCCTGGGCTTTGGAGGGGTGGGTGGCACGAGACTCCAAGTGACATAAAAGGGGGTGGAAGGTTATAATTCGGCCTTAGGGTTGGCCGATGAGTCAGAAAGCCGATAATTTTCACAGCTTTTAACGCTTGAATTTGATTATGTCAACTTAAAGACACAGAGGGGATCTGAATGCATATAAGCAGTACGCGTGGCAGTTTGCGAATAAAATATGGTGGCGAGAGGAGGATTTTGTTTGAACGGGAGAGAGGGGTTTCAAAAGATATTTTCATTCTCACAAAGGTGGTGGGAGCTTTGAATTTTTTATTAGATAATATCTGTCCGATTTTTTCCCCCAAAGAATTTATTTTCCGGGTATCTTTTTTGTGGGAATTTTCGTATTCTGTGATATTCGAATATTTCTGTAGAGTTTATTCAGGTTGAAAAAAAAGAAAAGAAATTCTCTACGTCTGTTTTCTGTCAGGAAGAAAAAAAAGTAGTTTTAAAAGTAATGTGATACATGAAACATACATGTAACTGGAATAATAATAATACACAAAATTATAATAATTTATTGAATGTATTTCTGCTATTTAAAATTATTTCTAATAATCATCATTGTATTATCAATTGCTATAACATATAGTGAAGCATAAATTACACTAAGAAGAATTCTAAAAATCATAATAATATAAAAGCAAATAAAAGTAAAATGGATGTATTTACTAGAAACAATGATGAAAATCGACACTTCTAGTTTATTTGTTAATAAAGGAGCATAAAAATAGAATAAAGGTTTTATTTTTATTATTTTAATCTTTGGTGAAAGCTGATTCACCACGTAAATAAGTTATATTTCATTTCAATTGAATTGTTTAGATATGATTGCAGAACTTTTAAACTGCCGGATATAAAGTTATGTTATATTCTTACGTGCTTTCTCTTAATTGTGTAGTGCAGACGAAATTGTTTAAGGCTTATCAGTCCCATGACGTCATAGCCATTTTAAAAATCCAATGTCCAGTAAATATCTCTTCTAACTTGCGTGGTAGAAAGATATCACTCTTTTACTGTCATGTAAATGAAATATTGAGAAAGTATTGCGATCATCAAAAATTCCAACTCTAGATTTTGATGATTCTCCCTAATTTAGACCTGAATTTTTTGTTTAAAAAATGTATGCAATTTTAAAATTATATCTATTTGAGACAGATATAATTCAAAAACGTCTTGAAATAAATAAATGAAAATTGAGTTATGATCTTTACATTTGTAGATTTTTATTGAATTTTGTGGGAAATCCACTCTATCTGTCCGATTAACTAAATGGAAGTTAGCACGGAAAGAGCTATATGAATAAAATTTTGAACAGAGATTAATTATCGAAAGTGTAGATATCTATAAAATATGATTACCATGTTTGATAAGGAGTAATTTATCTGTATGTTTGTACAATCCCAAATGTGTTAAGAAAATAATTTAAAAACGTATTGATTTAAATATTTGAAATCTGGTATAGGATTTTGTGTATTTGAATGCAATCTGATGCATGATGATTCTATGAGAAATTTTGATTTAAATCGAGTGCAAATAACAAATTTTAAATACAATTTCTGTTATCGGATACTTATTGCTAAATACCTGAGATTGGTCCTGAAAACAATTGCCAAGGATCACATAATATATTTAATATTTGTTTTTTATGGAGCATGCGCAATCCCAACCTGTCATGTGATCTCGAAAGTAAAACAAAGATTTCGGAAATAAATGACGTGAGTAATCACAGTGCAAGGTATAAATCGAAAGCCACAGTTATTAAATTCGGATAACAAAATTTATCTTCATCTGAATGTTTTCTGTTGTTGGTGTTAATAAAAAATTTAGAAAAAGATAACATTGGTCCGCCATTAATTTATAAAATGAACGTCGGATTTTAAGCCAAAATAACGTTAATGATTTATTTTAATTAACTTTCTGTTTTAATATATTTATTTATTTAATTATGTATATCTCAGTAAAAGCAGAATTAAAATTTTTATAATATTAGCCAAGATTATTTTTATTGTTATCCCTATTTAAAATCAAAACATATACTTTTTATGATTGTAAGAAAATAATGAATTTTAAATGAAATTAAAAGCACAAATTATTATTTTCCATGGCCTCTCATTTGAAAATATATAGAAAATTAATGCTCCAGCATAAAATTTAAGTAAATAATTAATTGCAATTTAGTAAAAATTTTAATAATTAGGTGTCAGTTCACACATTTTAAGTCTACATTTTGTAATTCATAGAATGTGAAATCTTATGACGAATTTATTTATTCTATAACTGTAACCTGCAGTCTCCCTCAGTGGTGAAGTTTTGTGCTAGTTCCTAGTTTAAATGCCACCGCTAGAGAGGCGATTGGTAATGAAAACGATTGACAAATATTCAGTGTGCTTTCCGGGACTCATTTACCAAATGAGAAACCGTATTTTCCGTAGCATTAAGCACCGTTTTTGATGCTATGCCAGAACAAAAAGACGAAAAAGTTCTGGCATCTTCGAAAGAATTCTTCCGTAATTTTTCGATTTGGTAGTAATAAATAAATATAAAAAAAGAAAAGAAAATCCATGATTGCAAAGTTCAAATTATCATGTGAGAACATTATTATTTTTAAATCATTATTTATCGCACTTAATTTAAGTCATTATTCAATTAAAACCAGTTTGAAAAAACCACAATACTTCTTCATCAGTCTCCATCCCTCTATAATATATACATATATAATGCTAATTTTTCAAACTTTCATTTTCAATTTTTCTAGTTGGCAAACAAAGTTTTGGACTGGCTCAATTTTGGGATGAAATAACAGCTATGATACCAAAGTTCTATTTCAGCCTTTTAAAAACGCATCTACTATCAAAGAAGCATACGTAATTATAAAGCAATAGTGGTAAAAGCTGGTCACCCGTTTAAAAACACATCTGCTATCAAAAAAGCAAACATAATAATAATGCAATACTGTTAAAACCAGGAAAAAGTATTTTTTGTCAGTTTCAGAGACATCAAATCCCCCTAACCAAAATAAAATCATGTTCTCGCACGATAAAAAGAATACTTTTGTTAGAATAAATATAGTTGCTTTCACTTCATTAAAAAATACTGTAATTAAAAATTAGAAATGCTGATTAACTACTGTATATAATTTAAAAGATCATTTAAACTATTAACTTATATGAATGTTTCAGAATATAATCTCTATCTTCATCTGTATCACTTAATAATTCTCATGAATATTTTTATGTCTCTATTGAATGTCTGGAACAGATTATTAGAACAAAACCTAGAAAATTTGACAAATATTTTTTTTGAATCCCTACAGGTGGTTAATAGAATCCAAAAATCAAATTTATATTTTAGAGGCGGTTTTCTTAATCGATTGAAACCAAATTTTGACTCAAAACTGGACCTGTAATTCTAAAATCCTACACCAAATTTGAAAAATTTGTCATTGACTTTTTGAATTACGTGTTTTTCAAAGTACAGATCTATGAACTGTCCATCCCTCCTGTTACATATGGCTCAAAATTTGATAAATATTTACACTGTGCATTAAAGTTTTTCCATATAGCTCTGTTTGTTTTGTAGTAACAATATTAATTTATATTCAAACAGTCGGGCAGATGGATTTCTTCTCAATAGATTTCAAGCATAATTTGATAGATATTAGCAAATACACTGTAAATAGTCTTTTCGAAATTTCAATTATGTAGCTAAAAGCGTTTTATTATAATTGTAATATTTACTAGCGTAAGTTATGTTTGTGAAGGGCAGAGATGAACACTACCCAAAAATGCATTTTTCGAACTCATGGAGATCTATTGTTGGTATCTTACGTTCCTCTTTACAATGGAAGGAGAGGGGCAGTAGCTTCTAAAGGTATGGACCCCTGAGCACTCAAGGGTAGAAGTCGACCTCTAGTTGCCTTCTTCGAAGCGTTACTAATAGCTCACACATGTCACAACCCCGTTTTACAGGGCGGACTTCATTTATGCATTCCATTCATTAAGCCACAGATTGTAGTTTAGATCAGGAACAGAGAACAATAACCTCTGACCCAGTACCCCCAGGGGTAATCAGAGCCTGACTAAGGTAAGGGCATACGGGGTAGTTGCTTTGGGCCCCCACATCAGAGGAACCCCCAAATCGAATAAAAATTTTATTTTACGTTTCCTTCTTTAATCAATGCTCTTTATTATTAAAGTAGCGAAGCAAAAGGGGGGCAAAGAAGTTTTTGCCCCGGGCCCCAACTAGGCTAAGTCGGGCCCTGGCGGTATTACTCTCGACATGGAGGACTTTGTGACCAAGATAGATTTAACGAGCGTCAACCACCATACACAAGATTGGATAGTTGAAACTCGCAACCCAACGGATGTGAATTCAATACCTTACCAACTAGGCCACGAGCTGTGCTATATCTAAAGCGTGGAAATTCAACAAAATTTTGAGTTTGAAATTCTTGACAACTACTATGCTTTCTCATTATTGTGTATACGGGAAAGTAAAAATATTATGTACAAAATAGTTCCCCTGCTAAGTGTCGAAATTTTCTAAAACAAAATAGATTACTTTTTCGTTTAATATTTAATAACTAATTATATTGGTGCACAAAAATTTAAGTCATTTTCATTCTTTTATCAAATATTTAATTGAATGACTTCCTTTCATGATTGAATACCAAATCAGAAGAATTCTGTTCAATATTTGTAGAGTTTACAAGAGAGTAAGAAGTTGAATAAGGCTAAAATTAGGAAACGCATGAGCCGGGGAAGTCGAATAATGCTTAATTTAGAATTCGCATGAGCCGGTCCATTATGTTTTAGAACGCTCATATGACTTTGGACATGATTTTAGTTGTAGGGTTCATAAACAAAATAAAAAAAACAAGTGAAAGAGAATAAAACGAACATGGTTTTAAATTCTTTTCACAAAAACGTTTTTAAGAGGAAATCAGGAATATTAAATTATGCATTAGTTTTTTATAATCCAGGTGAGCCAATTAATTGTCAAAGGGACTAATTGAAAATAAAAGAATTCATTAGGTTAAAAACATAATATATTTATTTAATTAAAAATAAATATCATTTTTACTAATTTCAGATATAGATGTTTTTAGTTTTCTAGGCTAAATCAGATAAGAGAATTCTAACGAGTGATTAACAAAAATTTATACCGTCGTGAAGAAATACGAAATTTCAGAATCTATACAACCCAATATAGAAATAATTTTTCCCAAAAGTTTTGAGATAATTATCTTAACAATTCTGAAGCTAAATAAGAGTTTATAGAAAGAAAAAGAATATTTTTAAAAGTTAAAGAAGACTTTAAAAAATGGAAAGAAGCATTATCACATGTTAATGGCACTGCTTATCTTTTCCTAAAACAAAAACTTAAGGTTCTAAGATAAGAATTAATTTTCTAGGAGTACATTCAGCACGTAAGAAGATCAAAATCATGAAAATATAACTAGCTTTTTTCAAGAAAAAAATCATAGCAGCTTACGAGAGAAAAAGCAATTAAACTAAAACCTTTCAACTTAAGCTTATTTTGAAACTTCACCGTAGATTTCTTTATCTTTAATTAAAACTGAAACTTTCGAACAAGTATTCAACATTTCTTCAACTTGTTAAAAATCCATTCTTCTTCTTATTTCTTATAAAAAAAATCGTCTGATACAAATCGGAATCTAATTATTGAAAACTTCAATTGCATTATTTTTTCCCGTGCCCCCTCCAAAAGAACCTCAAAACTTGTTCTTCTATAAATGACTTTTCAAGTGCTACACTCTCCATTTTTTTTCTTTTCAAAGCTTGTGCCTCCACTCAAAAACTGAAAGGAAAACAAAAACATTTTCGTTTGCACTAGCTGTTTTAACTTCGATTTATGTCGAATTCTATTCAAATAAATGTCACTTTTTTAATTAGATTACACTAAAGTGGTATACGCTCGTTCTCTATTATATACCTTTTATTGAAAGGATAAGACTTTCTTCTTCGAGAAAAGTAAACTAATCTTCATTAATTATGTAAGATTTAAGCCCGCCCACGGCAATCTAAGTTTTTTAAGTAAAAAAACAGACTTCAGTCCTCACGCACTTGCTTTTCAGTAATGAAAGTGACGCCTAGCCAACATTATTCACATTTAATGCAATAGAGGGCGCTACAATCGCTTGTCTTTCGTCACATTTCCTCGAACCGAAATGGCCCTTTTTGGAAGTCAAAACTTCACGAGGTTTTTGTTTTGGGGCATCTAAGATGGGTTCACTTTTCTATTTTCTCTAGCGCTGAAACATTGACATTATTTATCACGATTCTTGAGTTGAAACCTGTGAAGGATTATTCTCTTTTCAATCCAGAAAATGGTTCTAATTTCCTCTGCGGGTTTCAACTCTTTTCAAGTGCCGTAATTCAATGCCGTTTAGATGAATTTATTACTGATTTATTACGGGAAGGAGAGAAACTACTTTCTAAGCAATACCCTACTCTTCGATTTTTTTTGGGGGGGGGGAAGGGAGGGGGTTCTA
This sequence comes from Argiope argentata, assembly GCA_026289955.1. NCBI lineage: Eukaryota > Metazoa > Arthropoda > Arachnida > Araneae > Araneidae > Argiope > Argiope argentata. The sequence goes on along the minus strand of JAOUZG010045806.1, from coordinate 1,159,989 downwards.
GAAAAGATATTCAGTCAAGTTTGCTTCCCCATTACTTTCATTTGTTTGCAGCATTGAGAAAAGGAAATCAATATACATAAATTAGTGAATTTATGGTTCGTCATAAATATTGAGAAAGGAACGAATTTTTTTGAGCAAATAATTTGCTATGATTTTTATGTTTCGCTGTTCTTGGAATCGATCATATTTTATTTCATACATAAATAAGTAAATATTGATTATTTTAAGCAATTTATGATGGAAGAGATGATTTTTAAATGAATTCTTTTGTGTAATGTTGTTCTTTTGTAAATATAATATTCACTCAAGAAATTTTTTAAATGCCATTTTATATCTTTTAATAAATTTATAAAAGGAGAGATGAAAGATCTTTCAAAACTCCTAATGCTCCTTTTACGCTCACCGCTACATTTACATGCTGTAAGTTTAATAAAAGTGAATGAAATTAATATTGATAGTGTAGAAAATTTAAAAATAAAGGATTAAAAATAAAATATATAGAATTTAAATTTTTAATAAAAAATTAGTTTTAAAAAAGAAAATAAATAAAAAAAATTTCGATAATATAAACCTGAATGCAATATAAATGTTGCTTATGAATTCAAATCCTAAAACTCATTTATTTTTTGATATAATTACAATAAAAACTATAGCATTCATATCCTCAAATATTTAACATTATATTTTTTATTTAAGAAATAATTGAAATAATGATAATTTGATGGTTTCCTTTTTATTTTCTTTAAAATAAATTAATTAATTAAAGTTAAAAAATAAACCAAATATTATAAAATAGCAGAAAATAAAAAGTCAGAAAAATCCCTTTTAATTGTATTTATAATAAAGCTCTTAATAAGATGTTGGAAAATGCAAGACAAAATAGATTGATTCAAATAAAATGAATTTATTTTCATAAAAAAGTGGTTCATATATTATGCAAATAGATAATTTTTTTCTCTACATACACTGTTTTACACTGCTTATACATTGAATAATTACTTAGTTAAAAAACTTTATACTTATAAATAAGGAATAATTCACAAGCGTATTTTGTTTTCCAAATTCGGAAAGAATAAAACATAATGCCAATATGTATTAAGTTATTATGAAGAATATGTTTCTTTGTGGGTTGGACTCTATTTTTATCGATTTTTCAGCACTTTTGGATCACTAAAATCGAATATCAAATGAACAGAACAGGTCGGTTTTGCCTATGCATTTTTAAGATATTAAGCGACATTAGTTATTCGAGACAGGATTTTCGGAACCGGAGGGTTCGAGACCCAATTCCACTAAAGAACCGTCATGTAAGAAGGACATTAAAACCGTCCAGGCCAAACGTTCCCGGATGGATTGGCGTGGAGAGGGGGTTCCAGCTCAAGTGTCCTCCTCATCATCTGACTGTGGTTCAAAATTACGAGCACGGTTCCAAATTAGTCCTAGTGTTTTAAAATGGGACTAAAATAAATTAGCTTGATATAGATGTATTACTTATGGGAAAATTCAATGGCACCTTATGCAAGCTTTCCGAAGGATTTTATACAACATAAATTGAACTTTTGAATTGGATTGAGAAACCAATAGAATCAACTTCTTCAGACCAATTCAAGTAAAATCCTATAAGAGATTTATTTAAAAATCAATTTAAAAATTTATAATCAATTAATATAGGCTTTTACGAATTATTCCTCTTTTACAGAGGGTATTTGAGGCTTTTAAAAACTATTTCTAAGCTCTTCTTTTCTCCTTTATCATAATTTTAATCTTCTTTTCTTTAGCATAATTCTCTTTTCTTTAGCATAAGATCTTCTTCTCTTCTTTAGTATAATTTAATTAATTTTTAATATGACAATTACATCAATGTAATTAATTCACACATAACGTAGTAAATTTTTATCTTTTTTACTGAAAAAATATAAAAAAAAATTTAAATTATAATCATACAACTATTTTGTTTTTTAACACACAATATAAAAAGGAATTTTTAAATAAAAATTGAAAGATGGACATCGACGGATTGTTATTGCTCTTATGTACAGTTCTTGCGCTCTGCTTCTAATGCCCACCTTTCCCAGCATTCCCTTCCTAGACGCCAAATAATATAGAGAAGTCTTGAATTTATTTATTTATAAAACATGCTTTGACCTTTTTTCATCTCACTGAAGAATACAGAAGAAATAGTTATACAAAAAAACCAGTCCAATCGCATTTCCTTCCTTTTGAAGTAAAATCCAGCTTTTAAAATAAATTGCCACTCACCCCATTTAATCTCATTCTCCCAGAACAAAATTCATTTTACCCGAGCACTGATCTGAAACCATCACGTCACCACATTTAATTTAAATTTCGAACTGAGCCCCTTTTACACAGAAGCATAAAATACAGCTTTTAATTTGCATGCATCAATTCTAAACGCCCACCCTTTTCCCAGCATCCCCTTCCTAGACGCCAAATAATATAGAGAAGTCTTGAATTAAGCTATCCTTACCCCCCTCCCCCGCTGCGAAATGAAACTAACAAATCTCTAAACGTCCCCTAAAACTTCGTCATCCACCCCTCGCCACTCTTTTCTAATTCATTTCAAGAAGGCACCCCCCCCCTCCGGAGCGATCCAGTTTGCCTATTCACAAACCTAATTATTTCTTGATTTCCCGGACAGGTCCGGGAACCAAGTGACGATAAGCAGGCCTGATCTTCTCGTTATTCAGATAATTGTAAAAGCCAGCCCGGACCGCTCGTTAATGTTGTTTATGGTCGGATAGTATTGAGACTAAGCCACCCCCGGTATTGAGTCCGGGAGAGGTTTATGGGCCAGACGGTTGCTCTGGGTTAAGTCGCTAGGGTCCGGCAAGGGACAAAGGAGGAAAGGGCATTGTTCCTCTCTTATCATTTTCCCTTAAATGATCAAAGAGGTTTTTCCAGGGGCCTGGTTTAGTCATAATATGTAATTGGCTCTTAAGAAGTCACGTGGGCCCTTTGTCTGGCTCCCAATTGTGTCTGGATGGAAATATGTGCCGCTTAGTTCACCGGACAGGTAATTGCGAATTGAGAAGGGCTTTTTTAGAAAGATTTCTTCCGACATAGCGCCACTTATACGTTTTAATAACATGTTATTTAGTTGACATTATTCATTGTTAACAGAAGATTACCTGGAAGAAATCCTTGGGGGTAATCTTATGCATTTGTGTAATAAGTTTTAGTATAAACTAATTGATTTATCCACTGTTTCATGTAGCCCCTTTGTATAAAATAGAATGATAGGGAAGGATCTTTTCAGGTCATATGTATTTATATAAAAAAAAATATACAACATAGCAGTAGAATAATTTCAAGAATTACTTATAATTTTCAAGGAACATATCTATAATCTTAGACATGAGATAATAAAAAAACATTTATGGAATTATAAGAAAATAAAAATAAACAATAAAAATGTAAGAAATAATAAATGAAATAAAGAAACAATTAATAAAACATTTACGTATTTATTAACCAGAAATAATCATTAATTTTGTAATCTATTCAATTTTTTTGTATTTCAATTTTTTTTCAATTATTTCAATTATTTCAATATTCAATTTTTTTTGAAAAAGGTATAATAATTGAATAGAAAATCGCACAAAAATAAAACTGACATCATTTGAAAGATTGAAATTTAAATTATAATTAATGTAAGGTTAAATTATAATTAAATTTAAGGTTGTTTAAAATTTATTTGCATATTTTCCTCTAATTTTTCTATGCAAAAAATGCAAATTATCGGTAATGCAGTTATTGAGTTTAACGAATATTTACTTCATTTCAGGTTGAAAGTTTTGCTTTTCTTACCTTCGTTTGAGTTTATTTCTGCGTTAAGTCATTTTTAAAGTATTGATAATGATAATGACGAAGCTCTGGCTTTACAAAGGAAGGAAAGAAGGCTGCAGCAGCTTCTGAGGGTATGAACCTCTGAGTACCTGAGGTTAGAGGTCTGACTTCATATGAAGATGACACACATTTATCACAATCGCTTGCGCAGTCCCTTTGTACAGGGGAAATCACATACCTTACAGATAGAGCACAGAAGAACAACCATGCCCTGATCGGGACTCGAACCCGGGGCGCCCAGAATGCGAGGAAGACGCTTTGTCTCTGTGCCAAAACACCAGTTTTTAAATCATTATTTTGTAGCAATGAAGAACACATAAAATGTTATAAACTAAATTAAAATAGAAATTTAACGAAATAATTAAAACAGGTAAATTAAAATTAATTTTAATTATAATGCAGTTCAAAGTAATTTTATTAATTAATTTAAAAAAAAAATAAGGACAACTGTAGAAAGTACTGTGTGTCATTGAAATATCATTGAATCATTGAAATAGCAAAATATTGAATTTTACAATGGTTTGAAAAAGTTTCCTTTTAAACGATTTTCCCTGAAATTACTGTAAAAATTTTTTAGCGTGGGTTAACTTCTAATCATCTCATTTTTTAAAATGATTTTTGAATTATGAAAAGTTGATAATATTTTTAGTCTCGTTTTAAATAATAGAGAAGTAGATAGAAAGAAGATAGATAAGAAATAATAGAGAAGAAGATAGCAGAGTCGTGGCTGAAATATGGAGAAGACAGGTTGGATTTTTAAGTTCTTTTATTTCACCACGGGAAGCAGGAATTATTTACAATTAGACGGACAAGGCGTGTCCACTCATAGCGCAGCAGAAAAGCAGAAGAGTAAAGAATGGCGGGATAACATTATTCCTGGACTTAAATACGGTAATATGTTGATAGGGAGAATATTTTTTATGGAGCTTATAAAATTGGATCTCGATGGGGCTTTCCATGACACACGCATAAGAGGCAAGGAAAACACAGGGATCTTTTGAAAGGTGTTTTGTTTAGGTCAGCAATTTTCATCTCTCACACGGAAAGTGAGAAAGAAATCGGCGTTCAGCTGTTCAGCAATTTTACACAGCTTCTGTTGAATTAATTAATTAGAACGTGGAATGGATCAGGAAATAAGAGAATATTTTAGAATGATATTACTATGGGCTAAATTAAGATTGGCCTTTGGACATTAATTAGGATTAAAATTTAGAGTTTAAAATATCATTATATATATGTACAGATACCAACATTCCACTTATATATTATAATTAAATGTTAATATTAAGCGATAAAAGGAAGAACTTTGTTAAGTAATTTGAATATTTATAAATAAATTCAGCGGGAGTGGTTTCTCCAAAATTTTCTAGCATACATTCTAACAAAATGAGATCCTATAGAATGGCATTGTTGCATAAAATATTACGAAATATTAAGCTTAAACTTAAATTTAGCAATTTTATTGAGTCTACCACTTGATCCTTGCCAAATGTTTTGGCGATTAATCCCTGGCATGCTTTCAAAAGTATCCAGAAACAAAATTTTGGCGTTCTCCCCAACCGACGTAAACAAAAATTTGACAAAAATTACACTTAAAGGCGCCACATCACTTACCGAATTTCATATATTTAAGTATGGCATTTACATGTTTCTGTAATTACAAACCAACAGAACCCATATCCTATTTCGTTTAAAATTTGGTATGAGTCTATATTAAAAATGTTTTATCTGTATGTTGAATTTTATTTTTCTAGTTCTCATTTTATCGGAGTATCGTGCTTACATCCAGAAGTACGATTGACCGACTTCTTCTGAACGGATATACTCAGAAATTTTTTTATAAATCTACAAATATTTATACCAAATTTCATTTATCTAGCTGAAAGCATTTTTGAGTAATCTTTTTCACAAAGACGGAAGTTTTTCGATGATATTTTTTTCGAACTCAAACAGGTTTAAAAAATGAAGATTTGCCAAAAATCTGTTGTTCAGATTCTTTGAAAATTACAAAAATTTCTTTATATTTCGAGTACAAGTATAGATAAACAGATATATTTAAAAGAGCAAGAAAAATAATTATAATTTCGCATAAAAATTTGAGATCTCATCTCTTGCTCTTTTAACAAAATTCTTGACATACGAATATTTTTGATCTTCAAATAAGGGGTTACATAAAGTTAGGAATTTACATTTTTTATTAAAAATTGTATAAAATTAAAAAAATTATTGATCGTATTCATGTGATTAATTTCTTTTTTATTAATTACTGTCCTAATTTTATACTAACAATTTGCATATCAAAATATCTTATATATGTCCAAAATATCTTATAAATATCAAAATACATGTTTCGATGATGACTAAGAAAAGTTCAGAAAAATTCACTGCATAGCAAAACATTAAAACGAAATATTATAATAGTAATTTTACTAGTCATTAATAATTAAGAACTTCGTATGTAACCACTTTTATAATTAGCATATCTAACAACAATTTGATGAATTTATTGTTATGAAGGATACAAAATGAAAATAAGTAAGCATTTATGCAATTAGAAAAAGAAAAAAAAACTTCTTAATCTCATTTCACTTTAAAATTCTTCATTTAACTTGGAAAGAGCAATCCTTATTAAAGATGAATATATGTTGCTTCATATATAATTCTCATCAATAAGTTAATACAAAAACTATAATTATTATGAAGAAAAAGTATAATTTAAAACTTCCTGTGGAAATGAATTAGAATAAAAGTTTTTTAAAAAATTACAACGAATTCCTTTTCATCATTTTGCACAGACATGCACATCATTTGCATCGATTTTACTATAAATTCTTTGCATCATCAATTTCTAGTACAACTGCTCATTTCATAGAAAGGAAATAAAATATTAGTAAATATAAATAACTGATTTTGTTTACAAACAAATATAAACAATTTTCATCAATAACATCATTTTCCATTTTAATAAATTCACAGCATTGTTTTTGGAAAATATTTCCATATTTCATTTTGCGAACGAACGGCAAATTTTATTCAGCTATAAACGCTCAAAAAATCTAATAATTTAATAGCTTTTCCTGTTCTTATAAATAATTCATTGGGAAATGGAATACCTGTAAACAAGTTTTATAACTTAAATGATAAAAACTGTGTTTTTTTTGTCAAAATTCCTATTATAAAACATTTATTCCTATGATATCAAAATACCTTACTAAATAGGCATAAATGCACATATTTTAATTTAAAATATATGTATTTGCAACATATATTTCAACATTTGCATTGAAATATATACAAAAATGTGAATATATGCATAAATCAAAGCTGAAATTTAACTTTTAGAATACAAATGTTTTCATAAAAAAAATCTAGATGAAAACTTCTGCGCTACTTAAAATATTTAAATATTAGTCGTGTGTTTTCTTTTTGAATAAAATTATTTTACAGTTCAAAATAAATATAAGCATATTTTTGCGTTCCTTACGGATATAAAACCAAATTATAAATTTTCATAAGATACTTTAAAACAAAAAAAAATCAAAAATCAAAACCTTTCAAGAGCCGTAGTATTATGTATGGCATAATTTTTTAAATATTAAATCACTTTGTATTAAAAATGAATTATATCTGAATAAGAATTTTTTAATTAATATGATAAAAAAATCCAAATATGTAATTTAAAAAAATTATATCTTGATCTATAAGACATGAATAATGCTTAGCATATAAATTTAATAAACAATTTGTGCACAGCTTTTTACTCTCTCTTAAAAGAGATATAAAAAGAATGTTATAAACGTATTTTTTTAAAAATAACTATGGTTGTCTTTTATTTTGTATGTCTGTCTATTCTCAGTAAGGATTCTGAAATTTGGTATATGGCTTTTACATTCAATTTGCACCTGTTCGTCCGGCTGTTCGAATATAAATGAACTTATATTATGAATGAATAATTAGAAAACGTATAAGTTCTTTGTCCTTAAGATTTAGCATACCGATTTAGTATCTAAAATTTGAATCCATATCAAGCCAAATTTATTTGGTGACCATCTATAGGTGAATAATTTTGGATACTTGCAGGCGTGTTACTTTAACAACGTACAGCCTTACGATGATTCAAACTGGGCTTACGGATTTAGCAACTAAACTGTGAATATAGGTGGTTACAAAAATAATGGAAACACCTAAAATTTATAAAGAATCCGTCATAAGTATGGTGTAGAAACACCTCCGGCATGCAATACAGTTTGGATTCGCCTAGGAATCGATTCATACAAGTCTTGAATAGTCTTCAGAGGAATATTGTACCATTCTACCTGGAGATGTTGTGAAAGTTCTTGGGGAGATTTCGGTGGAGGATATCGATTATGCATTGAACGTTCTAAAATGGACCATAACGGTAAAATTATTTTGAAATCGGCTGACTGTGAGTCCAAGGTAAATGTTTAAATACAGCTTCGTATTCAGCAGACCGTGACTGGACAAGTCTCGCTGATTGGCTAGGTTCATTATCATCCTTAAAAATTCAATCTCTTGCAGAAAACAAAGTTTGCATCATTGGTTGGACTTGTTCAGTAAAAATTCCTCTATATTTTCCCCCAGTGATAACTTCCATTCATGGTTATGATTGGTCCAGCAGAAAATAACGTCATGGTTGTCCATATCATGACAGATTCAGCTCCATACTTGATAATTGGAAGGAGACAATCACGATCATATGCTTGTGCAGGTATTCTCCAAAAGTGACCCGCCCTGTCTTAGGGAAAAGTGTGAAACACGATTCCTCAGAGCAGATTGGTCTCTTCTACCAAGCAATCGTCCAGATACTGTGAGTGGGACGCCACTGTAGAGGACGTCTACCATTAATATCTTTGACAAGTGGCTAGAGAAATTTGTTCTGCCATAAATGTTCTGGCATAACAAATGCTTTGTGCTTTTTAACTGTAATCACTGCTACTGAAGAAATGGATGGTTATCGAGCTCTGCGGTCACCTTTTCTATAGTTATTTGCTTTTTATACATTACAATCTGCTTCAATACCCACCAGTGCCTCGTGGTAAGATCTCGGCTTGGGTTTCAGGTTTAAAACATGATTCCACCAAAAACCCGTCATGTGAGGGGGTCTATTGCACGTTACATCCGTCAGCGTCAAACGTCTTACCATTGGTGTGGTGTGAGGTAGAGAGAAGGCTCCAGCTCTGGTGGCTTCCACGTCACCCGATCGTGGTTCAAAATTATGAGGCCCATCCCATAATAACCCTAGTGTTGTTTTATAAATTGACGTTAATATAACTAAACTAAACTGAATACTCGTCTGTTTCAATTACTGAGCTTCTCTTTAAGCCCACTATGTAGCTTTGCCCAACTTCTCTTGCCTCAATGCGTGTATTCTGTCATGATTTTAGACACCTAACCTCTAGAAACGTCAAAAAGGTCATATACTTCAGTAGCACTTGTTCCAGCTAGATTGGGTCCTACAATTTGGCCTCTTTGAAAATCTGAGAGTTCCAACATTTTATGCTTTTGAAAAATCTCCAAGAATTATTGAACTTCAATTAAGCTAATACAGACTATCAGATTATATATATTGATATTTATAATAAAAATTGGTTAATTATTTTGTCTTAAGGCTTACGTATTGCATTTAAAAATATCACATTTATTCCAAGCTATTTCCCTTATTTTGATAACCACCTGTAACTATAAAATTTTGAACCAAATCAGTTTAAGGGCAGCCTTATGCGAGTCTGTACTTTCGTAAGCATGCAAACTCGATAAATTAAAAACATGGCTTCTTATTTTTCTAGAAAGATCTAAATGTCACTGAGGGACAAATAGGCTTTGGCTTCAGCTGCATGGTGTGGAATCAAAAATTACCTTTCATAATACAGATAAAATTCCATAGAATAAAACATACCTTAAAATTAAGATCTCAGTCTACTTTAGCCATTCTGGGTATATTGTTTATTATAAGTTCGGTTATCGAAGTTATCAAGTTATTTTTGGAATGAATTAATTTGTATTTTTAAGATTAATTAAAAATGATTCATGAATCTTATTAGATGTAATGAATTTGTTTTAAAAATTGATTTAGTTAATTAACAAATCAAGATTAAAGGTGATATATGAAAATAAATTCTTAGGTGGAAATGTAAATTGATTTGATTACAAATTGATTTGAATATATCTCACCTTATATCAACAATTTTTTGATCAATAATTTATATTAATTGTAATTATATAATAAAAAATACCAAAAATAAAAATTTTCTTTGTTGACCTAAATAGGAATTGACTTTTTATTACTTTGTTTGCTAGTAAAGGCCATAATTTAGAAGATAAAGTCATTGAAGATTTTTTTACTGAGATTAACATATAAATTTGCATGAGGATGAATATTCCTATCATATTGATTTATTAATTATTTCATATTATAAATTTATTACTATTGTTTTAAATATTTTTTTTCTTTAGTCTAGCGCATGATTTATATCACCTTGATTTATTTAACAAACAATGGAAAAAGATCATGCCAAGAAAGGTTAAAGCTGGGTCAGAATGCATTCAATAATGCGTTGAGTAGCTTTTGCGGATAAGACTGGAGTGCTCGGAGACCTTTTCCTTTTCCCTTTCACCTCCTAAATATATTCGCGGTCTGCAAGAAAAATGAGAGTAAACACCAGAATCTCCGGAAACACGGCGGGGAAATACTGCTGAAAGTAATATTTTCTGGGAGCATTCCCATTTTGTCCCCAGCCGGGTCCCTTGTCTGGCCATTTCCGGTCCCGAGATCCGATACCATGACCGAGAGTCCAGAGGGCTGCTCTGCGTCATCAAAAAGTGACCCAAGAGAGGCATTAATTCAATTTTTTCCTCCTTTCTTTCCTCCAATTGTCCTCTTTCAGCCGACTTTTGTGTCTCCCCCCCAATTGTTGGGATAAATAAAAGGAAATTACTTTGAATGCCATGCCAAAAAACTTACTTTCAGAGCAACTCTCATCGGCATTCGGTCGTTAGCTTCTTTTTTTTTTCGGAACCGTAGAAAAAAAATAAAATAAAATAAAGGCTCAAAATAAAAGCGCATTTCGAAGTTTGCATAGTTTTTATTTCTTTCGATCTGAGTAATGAAAATGGGCCTTTTTTATCGTCCTCCATTCTCTTTTTGGACTTTTATGAACTCTAAAATGATAGTTAATGCAGTTTTAAAGATGTAAGCGAGGCCATCCGTGTAATTATGGGCAATTATAAAATGATTATCTCTTTAAATAATTTCTGGGCAATAGATATTTTTGAAAGATATTAAAATATTTTATTCATTTAGTGGAAATAATTGTACTTTTATTAAATTGAGGAATTAGTTAAGTTTGCGATATTTTATTAATTTATTAAGTGGGATAAAAATAAATAATTGAAACTAAAAGTCAATTTTAATCTAAAAATTATTATCGTACGACTTCATGCAAACCATTAACTTTTTAACTACTTTTCTTTTTTTTCACCAAAATTAGGTAATGTCTTTCCTGTCAGGAAAGTTTTGCCAGCGTATTGAAACAAAAATCCTTAGAATGTAAAAATATTCGTAAACCCTAATTATAACATCTTAGAACGATTTAATGTAATATTGTCTTTTTTTCTCTTGACTTGAGGACTACACAGAAGTTTAGATTCCTCTGACACACAAGATATTTACCGCATTTTAATGCAATGCATTAAAATATTTTGATAAGGAAAATATTTGTTTTGTTTGTTTGTTTCAAATTACACTTGCCAAGGATAAACTCGTTGAAGCAGTCAGTGATTTTAAGCCGGTGGTGCGTCTCTTGTTTTAAGTAGTGCCAACTAAGGCCAATAGTATTTCTTAACTAGTCACACATCACATTCGTTTGCACAGCCCCTTTTTACAGTGGCCAGCATTCATACATAGAACAGATGAAGACTACAATACTCGAACCTGGACTTGAACCTAGAACGCCCAGATCACGGGGGAAACGCGCTACATCTGTGCCATGTCATTGGCAAAGGAAAATATAGATGCATTTATAAGAGTTTGTTTTGTTTTATATCGGATTTTATTTTGTCAGTTATCTCTGTGATTGTCATGGAATGTACAAACGACTTATGGAGCCCGAACAATATTTTCATTAGTCATTCAATGACTGGCGTGTTGTTGAATTTGTTAACTTTTTATCAGACACATAAGTTCCGATTATTTGACTTCGATTATTATTGAGCTGAAATAATGATTATAATAAGAAGGCCCTTCTGTGACATGTTATATATTAGAAATTTTCAATACTTCATAAATTTATTAATCAAAATATTTTTATAAGCTAAAAGTAAAAGAATGAGTCTATAATCATGCAGATATTCGCCATTATGTTTATCGTCTTCCACCACAATAATGTGAGTTCACATGTTGCCTAATGTATCACCAATAAAAGATGGGAACTGCTTCCACGTCTACTACATTCTTTAACGGAAGCGTCTACAGACTAGATCAATCGGTGGCTATAAACCAGGCAGGTTTGAACAAAGTTTATGGCGATTTCTATAACTTAGTAGTTGATGTCAAAGCATGGAATATCTCTAAGAGCCGTGATCTCTTTGCTGTGAGATTAATGGTTATCCCAAGCAAAAGGGGAAGCAGTTACCGAAGCAAATGGCGACTATGCTCAGGATTAATCATTTAGAAATGCCACTATCGAATTTTTATATTTCTTTTTTACAATGAATAGTGCTCAAAGCCGCCTGTAATTATGTACCAACTCAATATTTTGAAAACTGCAATTTCTTAAAACTTTGCATGTAGTAAAAAGTAAGCGCACAAATTTTTATAAATACAACAATTTCATCCTAATATTTACCGCTAATATTTTTGCTTAGGTTACTTGTATTCTATTTCAAGTAACTGTTCATCTGAGATTTAAGAACCCAGAACTTTTCCGATGATTAGTTTGATTATTATTTTATCAGACGACAAAAGAGCAATTGTTGATTTTGGGGATAATCCCTGTTCACTCTATTACTAATCATAAACTCCTTTCATCTTACAACTCTTGGGCGAAGTAAACGTCTGTTATTGCAAGGGCAAAAGAGAAGAGAGCCTTCGAATCTTACAGTAAACAGTAATTCTTGTTTTTCAACAAATATTTGAAAATACAACTTTCCTCTTCCTCGACAGATACATGGAAAGTTCATGTAAATTTACAAGTCAAAAGTTGCATAAATATTAAATACAAAGTTTTATCTTAACTGATTTAGAACAGTTGTTATATTAACACCCCATTGTAACGCAACACTAGGGCTATTTTGGGACGGACCTCATAATTTCGAACCACAAACATTGACGAAGACGTCCTGAAGAGGCACTTCACTCTCCAGAACACCAACGAAAGGATTGAAAGGTGCGGAATAGTCAAATGTAGAATAAAATTTTGAAAACAGGAGCTTGTATGTTTTCAATAATTCTCCCAAAATGGTATTACCCCCCCCCCCCCGGGAGTTTTAGAAATTCATTTAAGGAAATTGCATAATTTACGTTAAGATACTGCAGCAGAGTTCAATTCTAATTTACCCAATTTAAATGGACATTCTTCTAGCATGCAGAATATATATTATAATAGGAGGTGGAAAAAGTTAAGACACTTAGCCGAGTATTGCATCGAGTTTCTATCATATTTCAATATCAGTTCGCAAATTAATATGCAAGCATTTAATATTAGACTTCCAAAAATTTAAAACAAATGTTTCAAATGCCGGTTAAAGTGCACAGAACTAGTTTGTTTTAGTTATATTAACATCCCGTTTTAAAACAGCACTATTGCTATTTTTTGACGGACCTCGCAATTTTGAATCGTGGTCAGAGGGTGAGGATGACACCCATCCTGGCACCCCCCTCTCCACAGCAGTGATAGGATGTTCAGCCCGGACTGTTTTAATGTGTACCAGAGCCCCTTACACGACACTTGCACCGTGGAATCGGACCATATTCTGAAATCGAGACCTTACCACCAACCGTTAGACTAGGAGTTACTAATAAGTGACCAAAGACAGCGATAAATTGGTATAAATTTTATTCAATACAAGTTTGAATTTCACAAATAAACACAGAATTAAAATATGTACAGGTTCTTCTTTAGTCTTGGTGTTAAAAAGTTTTGAACTTTAGTCTGCACGGTTAGAAGTGTGGTTCTTGATCGAACCATTGCCACCTTTTGGGTTGGTCTTCTTGCAGCTCGTACTTCACGCAGTAAAGTCGCACTGCACCGCTGGAAAGAAAGTAAATACATTAACTCAGCATGGCTTGTGTAACAATATTCTGCAAAGAAATGAATCTGGACGCGTTGGTACAGCAAATTAAAAATTCCACGCACAGATACTATGCACAGTATGAGCTTGAGTTAATTTCAAGTTTAATAACATATTTCCCCATGAATTTATATATCTAAAAACTCGTTTACTGTATTCAAATAAAATGTTATCTACATGTTTACATTAGCATAATGCTTGGGTGTTCTCGTTACAACCCAATTTTCTTCTTAAGTTAATATGATTAATAAGAAAATTCTAGATATAAAAATGTTTGAATTGGTTCAAACTAACAAGAGATGCAGGATTAGATTAGTCCTGTTGTAAAACACCAGGGTTGTTGTGGGACGGACCTCGTAATTTTGAATCTCTTCTAAATGAGGATGAAACTTGAGCTGGCATCTCCAAACTTCCACTTCAGCGAGCTTGGTTTCGATGGATTTAGCTTCCATCAAACCCACTTACACGACGGTTCTTCGTTGGAATTGGGTCTCGAATTTGAAACCCACTGGTTCCAAAGTCAAGACCTTGTCAGCAGGCCACAATGGCCTAGATGGAAAATTCCGCTTCAGTTTGTGCAAATATTTTATAAATGAAGGGAAGTTGATTAAATTTTAGTAATGAATACAATATTTATATTTCGCATTAAGAACGCTGAAATGTAACTAGAGTATTCAAAATACTTGCTTTTGTATAGTTAACCAATATATTTCGAAATTATAATCAAGTTTCAATTCAATTTAGCTACCAATATTAAAGCAGCGAAAAAAGACGCAAGCATTCTGTTATTTTTTTAGAAAATTCCTTAAGAGTTATTTCATCAATATAAATTTATCCAGAATTTTAGACGTTAAAGGGATTTTTAAGACGTATAACTGAAACAAATTGCGTGACAAGCTCTGGTTCTCATTCAATGCCATTTGAAAGTATACAAGATTAATTTATTATTTTCGATAAGTAAAGAATTATGGAAATATCTTCAATTTGAAGGTATTTTGAGAATGTTAGCGTTGCATTATACCTGTATACATAAAAGTCATTTTATTCGATCTTCATGTGTTTAACAATATGCAAATTCATGTTATTACAAACTTATTTGCCTTTTCCGTTCAAGATCTGGCTTCTACTTGTTTCCTCGAAATAGATTCACTTTAGTTTTCTACGCATTTTATTTCAACGTTTATTACAACACTATAATTATAAAAAATTCGTTTGTCCCATTTTAAAGCTTTTTATGCGAGTTGGATGTATATAAAAAGGCAGCCTTAGAAGAACAGTAGTAATCCTTTGGTATAGCTTTTTTTTGCATAATTTATATTAGACGATTCTTTTTAAAATTCGTCAAACCCAATGCTTTAAAAATTGCGCGAAATTTAAGTTTCTCCTATTATGCGCTTTTATGATATCGCTTCCTTGAAAAGAATGAAAACAAATTCAGAATGCATTTTTGTTAAAGGCAATTTACGATTTGATATGACAATTATTTGCTTCTGAACGGAAATATCTACAAATTGAAGTTTAGTTATGTTAACGTCTCATTGTAAAGCACCACTGCCATTTCGGGACGGACTACGTAATTTTGTGCCGTGGTCAGATGACGAGGACGACATCTGAATTGCCACTCCTTCCCACCATACCACACCAGCTGGAAGAAAATTGGCCAGGTGGATTTAACATTCAATATACCCCCTTACACGACCGTTTTCCTGGGAAACTGGGTCTCAAACCTGAAACCTACGGCTTACAATAGGAGACCTCGCCAACAGGCCACCGCGACCCCTTACGTATTGCAGATTTGTAGTTATCCAATATAGCTTAACAGAGTTACACATTCTTGCTTTATTCTTATGGTTTAAAAAGGCTATTGAATAGGACAAATTTTCGGGAGTGGGGAGGATACCAATTGACAGGTTAATTTGTTTAGTGATTTTTATACAAACATGCAACTTTAGTACCACCCTTGTCGATTATTTGCCAAGGCACTTTAAAAAATTCAAGTTTCATGCAATTTCATCACTAGAAATGGGAATATTACAAGATTAAATTTAACTAGCTCTTTGTAATTAAAGAAACCAGATTGCAGGCTTTGAAAATAGTATTCCAAGATACTTACCGCCTCCAGAGTAAGCAACCCGTCGCGGGGTATTCGAAGTCGAAGCACTGTGTCTGAAGCAAGGAAAAGAATATGTACCCAACCGAGTTGGACACCACACTGTTCACTTTTCGGAAACAACTCCGAAGGGCTTCGTCACACTTGCAGTGCAATCTGAAGGAAGAAAAAAGTTTCACTGAGATAGGTATACTCTAGGAAAAAGGTCACGATCTTAATAATCGGGAATCGGATACCGGCATTTTGTCGAGGAATAAACAGGGATTACCTTGTCGTTCCGAAAGGATTGATGAGATTATGTTTCGTTCTTCCGGGTCGAATAATATCGTCGCAATAGTCGTGTTCTCGACAACAGGCGTCCGTTTCGTTGAAGATGCCGAGATCGTGATAGTTTTCGGCGATATTCCCTTGACCACAGTACTTCGTACCTGCAAAGAGTAAACGTCTAATAAGTTGAAAGAAATCACGTTATGTCTAAAGTCGAACCAGTTGATTATAAAATAAACGTGTATTGATCAAATAACTTTTTTTGAAGTTACGTGTCAGAATCTTCACTACTGGAAAGATTCGATTTAAACTTGTATATACATTCGAATGGACGGCATTTAAGGAATCGATTGCTTTATACTCTCAATCTTTGAAAGAAATTCAAGATGCCCAAACTAAATACCAATAAATGGATTCCCACTTCGAAGGCCGAGTTCTCTTTTGCAATTAAAAAGCGAACTCTGAACTTTTCAACACAAACGTTTCAAGATAAAAGTTAATATTTAGAAATTTGCACGCTATCTTTCTCTAGGGTATATGCGACTTAAAATTACCCATTTGAAAGTAATTATGTATTAGTCATCTCCAGTAATTATGCAGGAAACTGATAATTTTTTCCCAAACAGTTTTCGTATTCTAAAACGAGTTTGCAATACACAGTTGTCCAATACAATTTTATCAAATAAAGGTATATCACCACTGTCTTCAATTAAATCCTTGAATAGTTTCCTAATGTTCGTTTCAGCAATCCGAGACGACCCCTTTTCGATGATTCCATTTCAATAGGTGAGGAGCTAAAGGATGCACTTATTTTCGGAATTTATTGTTAAATTTCTTTCCTCTCACCCCTATTTGTAAAATTAAACCCATCTTAAAGCATGCCCAAAAACGCGTGGAGTTTTATAATCCGTTGACAAACAAAAGCTCATTTTCAGTGCGTTTCGATATCCGAAAAATAGCTGAACCATTTCCGAGTATGAAAGGTTCGTCATGATATTAACATATAAGTTAATAGAGTAGCTAAGACATTAATTTCAAAACTCAAGTTCTACTTCCTAAGCAGACGAGATCCTATTTGAACATTTGATACTAAGCGGAGCATTTAAAATAAGCACTTCCCGATTAATTTAGGCATTTTGACTTAATTCTACCGCTTAACTGCAGATATAAAACCTGAAATTTAGTAACGCAGTAAAAAATATTGTGAAAATTCAAAATTGCTTCACGCTAGCAAAAACTTATCCATAAATATATCTCGGTACTAAAAAACAATTCATTTGTGGTGGAAACTTCATAAATCAGACGACATCCTTTGGACACGAGTGATCCATTTTGTCTAGGGGCGAAAGACTAACGTTGCGAATTTGGTCCGCGACACTTCCTTCTCCCCACATCATTAGGGACCGTATTTGCGATGCTTCGTCCGATACCAACATATGATAAAAGTCTAGAGAAACATACCTGGGAAGATGAAAGGTTGGCTGAAAAACTCGCTTAGTCTGAAGTCGCGCGTGGCGCAGTTGTCCAACATGTTGATCATCCGTGGCGACAGAACTTCCTTCGGAAGATCCGGGTACTTCACCCTTGCACTCTGGTATCTAAACAGAAAGACATTTCATTGGCAACACTCCTGTACAATACTCGTCCACATTGTATGGAAATCACATGCCGAGTGTACTTACAAAGCATTTAATACGTGGCATTTGTACTGCCTAGATTCAAGTGGCATGAAGTTGTTTCCAGTCTCAACACTCCGACCAAGAAGATTCAACAGTTCACTCCTTCCTATCGAGACTAGTTTGTCTCCAATGGTGCCTTTCGGACGATCGCCACCCTGGCCATTGGCGATGCAGCAGAGTGTGCTCATGGTTACAAGGAAGAGTGGCAACATTGCGTCCGTCTGGAATGCAAATGGTTGCATTAATTTAATATGGTGTAAGGCGACATAAATACTGTTGAACCATATTGTAAATTAATGTAATTCGCAATTTATATCGTTTAATAATTTCTAGGTTATCCTATAATTATTAATGAAGACTTTAATCTTCACCTTTAGCGAATCCGGGAGGTCAAAACTTGGAGTTTCTTGGAATTTATCAGATTTCAAATTGCGAGTTTAGCACGTTGACTGCCACGACACCCGTATTGGAGTGGCGCTTATTTGACTACTTGCACAGGATATTCGGATGCGTTTGAAAATGTATTTCGCAGTGGAAGTAACAAAACTATTTAATATTAATATAAACTTAAATTTATAATAGAATATTCGTTAGTATGAACTACTGGTTTATTAATAAAATCATGTATAATACGAAACCTTCCCTACAAAGAGGGATTATTGTGACAATCAGCGACTCGCATTCTTAAAATATCGGTGGGAATATTCAGGAGAATATGCTTTGTACAGCTGTACGAGTGATCTGACGGATTTAATTGCAAACACGCGTGGCAGTTAACGTGTTAAATATGAAGAAGGAATTGGAAGACAAGTCTTTCACTAGAAGAACGATGTCGTTGGCAACAATTATCAGAAACAATGAAATTCCAAGAATGTTTCAAAATTAAAAAAAACAGATCAAATACACTGAATTCTAGTTTTCAAAATAACATGCGAGTGGTTTGTATAAGATTATTCTAAAATTGAAGAAAATCGTAGCATTTGTTAAATTTCTCATTAAGGCGTTTCATAGAGGGACGTTATCCACATATTTGTGTAATATGACAATTTATATAACCGTAGATCTGCGTGGTAGATTTTTAAGCAAGTTTCTTTCCGATTATAACATTTTGCGCATTTGCAATTTGTTTTTATTTAACCTACATTGCTTAGCTAATGAATAAGCAGGGGAATTGAGGTACACGCAAATTAATCTTTATACAATATTTAAATTTTCTTATACTATGAAATAGGGGTAACGTTATTCCCTAAATAGAAGAATTTCTCTACAAAAATTGAAAAAATTTCAAGAATTTCGGATATAAATAAAATTCATTGCAGATCGACATTTTTTTTCAGCAATTAATTCAACACAATTCAAGTAGAAGAAATTAGGTTAAAATTGTATTTATGCTAATCAGATAAACATTAACTCGATTAAAATATTATCCATTTTAGGAACGATATGAATGTTTCTGAACTTTGGCATACCAATGCAAAATTTCAATTTAATATTGAATTTCAAGCCCAAGTTACTGAATTTTCTACACTAAAACTACAATTAAATGTGGGAGGATGAGTTTGTACAACATGCAAACAGCTCTACATTAAAATGTAAAAAAAAGACAACAAGTTGATATTTAAGGATTATTTTCTCAAATCAGAGGAAAATGTTATTTGCTATTTTACAGTAAAGAAAAAAAAGTTCAATATCGTAGGACAACTGTTTCATGCTAGATGTAAATACCGTTTTAAACTTCGATTGATGTAGTGTCATAAATAAACTTGGTTTAGTTCAATTGCTGTCTTCTCTGCGTATTTGGTACCATAAAAAATACAATAAACCGAAAATTGGCCGGATTCGATTGTCTTCCAGAAGATATTAAATTGTAAGGCTAAAGATACAAGTAAATTAGAGCACGATTGACGAATCATAACTTAATACAAGTTTTATTAATGATATAAAAACGGTTACTTACCAAGTATAAATATACCAAGAAAGCAAAATGAACAAATTCGTTCGTTTCCTCTTAACTTTTATAAGTGTACATTAAAAATTCTTTTTTGCGCATGTGCCTAAACTAGCTTATATTCATTTCAAATAGTTCTTTATTTTCTGATTTTTTGCTTTATAAACTTGTGTTATTTTCTAGCATTTCAAAATGGTTCAACAACTCATTATTAGAAAATATTGCAAAGGTAGTTATCATTAAATTAGAACAAATTGCTTAAATCAATTGTTTCTTTTTAAAATAAGAAATGTATACAAAACTTTTTAAAATTAAATTTGCATTCGATATTAATATTTTTAGTTCCGAAAATAATTATCTAATTATTATCGGGGCTGCCGTGGTCTGGTGGTAAGCTCTCGACTAGTGAACCATAGGGTTTCAAGTTCGACATCCGATTCCACCAAAGAAAAATCGTGTAAGGGAGTTCGTTGCAAGTTAAATATGTCATGGCCAAACGTTCTTGTGCTGGTGTGATGTAAAGAGAGCGGTGCCAGATCAGGTGTCGTCCATATCAACTGACCTCGGTTCAAAATTAATGGGTCAGTCCCAAAATATACCCAGTATATGCTTTATAACAGGACGTTAATCCAACTAAACTGATTATTATTTTAATTTTTTTCAGGAAACAAAATTTAGACCATTACAGTGTTGTTGGCTCATATACACATTTAACGTTAATAATAACATAAGAACTAAATTTCTTTAATCTGAAAGAATTTAATTAATGCATCTCTTAGTTATAATTTTCAAATTTAATTGTAATATAATATTGCATTAAGTCATGAACATATTTATACTTTTATTATATGAGAAATCAAAATCCTCAAACAACGTTTAGCTCAATTTTCCCATAAAGGAATCGACAACAATACTCAGAAGCAAGCAATAAAAACTTACAGAAATTATAAGATAATAAAACGCAGAGTTTTGATTTATAACAGTTTAAACGAAATTCTAAGATGCAAAAATTAAACAACGAGCAATTATCCCTTCTCTCCTGACTAGAATTTATTTTAAAAACTTAATAGCGTTTAAACTGTTGATGGCGTAAAGCTTCAAACTTATTTTTACACTTAATTGTAATATTTTTTTCTAAAACAATCATTATGTGGTGATTGATTAAATATTTTAACCTTGAACATATGAAGTTAACTGAAACTTCTCAGTCTGGTGACCAATTATATTTTAACCTCTTAAATGTTTTGATTTGTTACCTAATTACCATTTCTAAGTTGTCCAGTGATTCAATTATTTATTAAAGAAAGCTTGTCCTATCGTTTATAGGTGGATTTAATGTGTTTTTGTTTTGAAGTACAATGTTTTAGAATTATTTAATTTCAGCTTATAAACCTGAGGGGATAATTCGATGTCTTCAAGACGCCCTTAGATGGTGGTTAAGGGGTTAAAATGATGATCATATTGCATCTAAATAAACAAAACGTAATCTGTCGTTTTACACTAATATGATGCGAGAATTTCGAAGCATGAATATAAATTGTAGAGCATTGATTTTAATCTCATAGTATTTTAATCTTAATATTAAGGCTTTTTCAAATGGTCACTATAATTTTGCTATCTTAAAAGAGTAAAACTTTGCAATCGAATGATGTTCAGGACTTTTCGTTTAAAAGTTGTATTTGCTTTGTTACACCGGAATAGTCTAGTTGGTAAGGCGTTCGATTCATATGCCTTGGGCTAGGATTTCGAAAGCACTAGTCGACGACTCCCCGTGTGTGTGTATGTGGTGGCTGGAGTACGTTACCTCTGTCGTGGTCACAAAGTCCTTTATTTCGAGAGTATTACCACTGGGGATATTGAGTCAATTATGATCGTTCTCTGTTCCAGATCTTAATTACGATCTGTGGATGAATGAATAAAGCGCATGAACGAAGTCCCCCCCCCAGTAACAAGGGTTTGTGACGTGTGTGAGCTAGAAATCAGATTCCTGCCCTCTGGTGCTCAGTGGTCCACACCCTCAGAAGCTACTTCACCCCTCCCCCCGTTGTAAAGCGGAACACGAGGACTACAATAACATGTTTTATTCCATCGTTTAGCAATAAATTGTAGAACTCTCAAAAATAATTACAATTATTGGGGACATAAAAATATGAAAATGTTTTAAAATTGATTCGTTTGTTTTAATGAAATTTTCAAAAAATTAATCTTAATTACAGCTATGAAAATTCACATGAATAATAAAGGTACTTAATATCATGATCAAGCATTAAATGACAGCTGTAAAAATAATCAAAGATATTGCTAGAAATCAAAAATATGGATAAATAAAACTGATGCCTTAATAAAGCTAATTCTTTAAATATTAAAATAAACTAAAGATGAATTTCGTGTAATGTTATCTTTTAAAATTATTGAGAAAATAATTTCAATTCCTTCTTTTACATCTATTTCTTAAGATGAACATATTAACATTTTGCTCTCAAATTCTTCTCTCAGTTACCCTACAAGGCGGTACATCATTTTGCCATTTTATTTATTCATTTTTAAAATTTTATTTGTTAAAAATATGTAGATATATTTTTCAAAGAAATTCAACATAAAATAGTTGCATGCATATATCTTTTTATGTAAAAAACAAGTCGAAGTAATAAGTGACTAATTGTGTCCGAATTAACTTTCCAACTGCAAAGAGTTGACTAAAATGAATAATCATATCACTGACTCTTCTGTCCGCCCAAAGTCACTCTGATAAAGAATACCTAATGACTTTACCACCTAAACAGCAACAATGGCGAAAACTGTGGTTGAGCACTAGGGGCCATCACCGGCCACTATAACCCTTACCTAAAAATACGTTATAGTTTCGGTGGGAGAAGACAGTTCCCCGCCATTTTGTGTACCCTCCAGGGTGACGATAATCAACCACCTTGCTGGAGGCTTCTCATTCTCATTTCTAAACAACTCCGGGGGATAACTAAAAGAAATAAAAAGGCAAATTTGGTAATTTTAGGTATTGAAGTCCACTCTGTCGAGTATTTGAGCTATTTTGGCACAATTTATGTCGCATCGTGCAATTTAATATAAGCATTCAGTAATTTTTTCCCTTGTATGTTCAGAGATCCACACCCTCAGAAGCTACTGCATCTCTCCTTCCATTGTACGCAGTATCCTCAGCATCAGTAATTTTTTTTCAAATTAAAAGGAAAGTGTGATTGAAATTGAAATTTATCATAAATAATTCTAATTCATATTTAAATACCTTAATTCAACCTAATATCTGCAATAAGAAATTTACTATTAAACCTTTCATTTAAAACCTTTCATGGTTCAAAAAGTTCAGAAGATTTAACATAAACGAATAAGGAAAAATCCCCAATAATAACTTGAATACATTTGGGATGGATTTTTTTATGTCAACTTTACTTATGTCAAAAGATAAATACTTTTTCTCAGAAGTCATTCATTTTTTCCCTCAGTAATAAAAATGTATTTACCATAAATTTAAATTATTTACTCAAAGTTTTAATTGATAAAGATTCTCAAAAAAATCAATAACACTCCTCTTGCTTTATTCAGAAGATTTCATTCTTTGACTTAATAACCAGCACTTACACTTCTCGGAATTCTACTTTTTTAAGCTTCCGAAAAGTTTTGTTTTCCAGCGCACTTTATTGAAACAACTTTTTCAAGACTTCATTCAAAAGGCAATATTTTGAATTTTCAATATGCGATGGCGGGGGCTTGAAAGAAAAGGCATTTCCAATTCTTTCTTTTTTTCTCCTCCCTGCATAATTCTTTTCGACTCTATTGGGAAAAAAGATTCTTCTTCACACAAAGTTTTCAAAGAGCCCTTTTCGCAAAACAACTCCAACTTTCTTTTCCCGACTTGGAGAGATGTTTGAGAGGGCTGCTCGACTCGGTTAATGACCTTGAGGCTCGTTTATATTGGAGGAGTTTTCGGACTTTCTTATTCGGTTCCGAGTGCCGAATGTACATTCGAAAGAAAGTTTCGCCTCAGATTGCTTGAAATCAGAACTTAAAGGTTAGGGGTTTGCCGTAAAATAAAGGAGAGGACAAACGTTGTTTATGTTTGATAAATATGAAGAGGAAGTTTTTAGAACTGAAAAATTAGATTTTTATTTAAGAACTTATGTAGTACATTCAGGTTTTACGTCAAGATCAGGGCCTGACAAAGACAGGGACAATCGGGGCAGTTGCTCCGGCCTCCACATAAGCGGAGGCCCTCCAAATCGAATAGAAATTTTATTTTATGTTTCCTTCTTTAATGAATGTTCTTCATTACTAAAGTAGTAAAGCAGGGGGACAAAGGAATTTTTGCCCCGGCCTCAACTAGGCCAAGTCGGGCCCTGATCAAGATAGAAAATCAATTTTAATATAGATGCATTGATGTTATGTTTACAAAGAAAGTTATCTTATCCATTTTTGGGGCAATCAAAGATATATTTAGAAGTCGATCTCATCACGTGAGAAAATGAAACCCTCTCTCCAAACTTCTATATATCCTATAAAGGGTTTTAAATTCTAATTGATAAAAAACATATAACACTGATCGTTTTTTTTTCTTTCAGTAATGAAACTTTTTTAACATCAGGAGTTTGTAATTTTTTTTTCTTTTTCATTTTTATATAATGGATTGTTTTTGTGAATTCTGTGCCTGCAAAATAGAAATATTTAGTTAAAAAATATTTAGTTAAATAATTTTTACAGAAAATGCATTGTCAACACTACAACGCTATAAACAAAGTTTCCTGAAGCATCTACAACAGTCTCTTATACTCTTGTACATACTTCAGGAAACTTATCAAAAAAACTTATTAAACAAAGAAATTTATTCAAAAAAACAACAAAAAAAGAAATTAATTTCAGGAAACTATTCAAAGGGAATTACTAAACAAAGAAATTTATTAAAAAATAAATTTATTTCAGGAAACTATTCAAAGAGAATTATTAACAAAGAAATTTATTTCAGG
Source organism: Argiope argentata (assembly GCA_026289955.1). Taxonomy (NCBI): domain Eukaryota; kingdom Metazoa; phylum Arthropoda; class Arachnida; order Araneae; family Araneidae; genus Argiope; species Argiope argentata. Next base: position 1,134,819 of record JAOUZG010045806.1, on the reverse strand, counting down.
AAACTATTCAAAGAGAATTATTAACAAAGAAATTTATTTCAGGAAACTATTCAAAAGAAATTCAACGTATTTCTTTTGAATTCTCTATTTCCACAACGCCATCTGGTGTTAATTCCACAATAAATTCTATATTCTGAAGCACCAAAAATATTTTCTTCTTTTGAAGCACATTTCGTCTTTCCACAAGTGAAAAAAGAATTTCTTAAATAACATTGACATTTTATACATTTTTTGATGAAAAAAATTTAAGATATAGAAACAAAAGGAATTCTGTAGGAAACAAATTTTGTCACATTTATAATCACTGTAATAAGAAATATTTTTTTTTATTTCGCTTATTTTTTAAATTTATTATTTATTTAAATGAAAAGAAAAATAATAAAATTCATTAGTTTGTTGAAATGTTTCTCATATTTAATTAATGAAACATGCTTAACTTTTGCGTTGAAATATTTGTCTTTCACATTATTTCATTTAAAATAGAACCAATGAAACATATTATAACTAAATATAGAATTATTATCTATTATATATTTGAAATAGTAAATATTATGGGAAAATTTGTAATAATGTTTTTTTTGTTGTTGTTGTTGGATGGATGTTGAAAACATCCTTTTTTGTGAATCATTTAAGTTCCATTCAAACGTTTATTTGGATGAAAAGTGTTGATGAAAGTTTGCTTAAACACGCACGCACACACACACACACACACACACACACACACACGCACACGCACATGCACACGCACACGCACACGCACACACACACACGCACACGCACACGCACACACACACACGCACACGCACACACACACAACATTTTTCTAGCTGATAAACAAAGTTTTGGAGCTAGACCAATTTTTGAGATGAAATAACAGCTATGATGTCATAGTTCTTCATAAACCTTTTAAAACACACATTTGCTGTCAAAGAAGCATAATAATAGTGCAATACTGTTAAAATTCTGGTAAATTAATAACTACTACTAAAACTCGTCTATTATTTTCGTCTACCTCATAATGAAGTTTTAAGAATCTTGTGCGTCGACAATAGTTTATTGGAAGTGACAAAATATCATTAAATATTTATCTAAATATGATGATTATATTTTGAAATTCACTGTATGGAAATAATAAAGTCACAATTATCTAGCAATTATTTTTTAGTGAATGCGTGAAATATTTATCGAAAGTGTAAAATTCATCATAAATTCAGCAGTGTTTCTTCAAAGGGAGGTAATTAAACATTCTAATCCGAAGAAAATATTAAAATAAATAAATATCCCTTTTTCCTTAAAATGGCAAACTGCGAAATGATTGAAGAAAAGAAGAAGAAATAAAATAAAGAACGAAATTTTGGGAAGAAGAGATCTCTCCAATTAGAATGATTAACGAGAGATCATATTATTTTCCCCAGAAATAATGAGCTCACGCAACTAAAAAACGTGTAAGAATAAAATAAGAATGTGTTTTAAGACTAAAATAAATATACGTCGGAAAAGAAGCCAATTAACACAGATTATTGAAATGTAGGCAATGGAAGTAATTTGCGTTTCTTTCACTCATAGAGAAGGAATTTTTAAAAACTTTGTAGTTTTTTTTAAATTTTTATTTTTATATCGACATTCTGACATTTTTATTACAATGTTTCATAAAAAAAATAATAAATCGTTTAATTGTGTAATACTACCCAAAATGTCCTAGAATTTTATAAAATAAAATGTTGTAATATTTTTTGATTTTCAAAATCAGAATCAATGAACTTTTACTTTAGTTTTGAGATCCGAATAGAATTTGTTTTTGCCAATATTGAAACAGACAATATACATAGTTTTTGCTAATGTTCAAAATAAAAACAAAGAAATGTTTTATTTATATTTTTTCAATTATTTATTAGAAATTCAATTACTCTTTATTTTATTTTCTCGTATACGAATTACATAAAATGTAATATGAAAAAATTAAAGTAAAATTCATGCATTCCTACTTAAGACAACAAATTATTTCAGTTATTTTTTATTAAATTATTACAATTTATATAAATATGCATATACATAAAACATAATCACAGTATCACAATAAGTGGCAAAATAGCTCAATCTTAAGGTTAAGTATGAGAAGTAATCAACAATTGGTGATAAAGTCTTCAGGACAGAGATTTGAGTTGGATCTCAATAGTTTAACATTTCTTAAATTTCATTTTTTGGGAAAAGTCCTTCATTCTAACCACTAAGCCAGAGCTCCTAATTCACACTCGAAAATCATTTGGATAAAATGTAAAGCACAAATTTTCAAAATATTATTTAAAAAATGTTGCTTTTTGTTACAATTGAATTTGCATTCTTTACCTTCACGTGAAAAATACTGCATGCCTTGCGTTTTAATCTATTGAGCTACGGTCTGCTGATTTTGGTTTTCAACACAAATTGCTGAAACTCTATTTAAGGTATTAAAATTGAATTAAATTTAATGAATGAAGTAATATTTGAGAAAAACTTATTAACATCGAGGGTCATCCCCTACAAGTTAAAAAAATGTTTTTGAACTTGAGTGGATGAATAAAAAATATTTTATGAACGATTGGAAATCTAAACAAGTTATATAAATATATATAGGGAGAGTGAATATGAGTAATAGAAATTCAAAAATTAAATATTAAAGTTAAATAAAATACTAGATTTGGATGCTTTTTGGAGGTTTTAAGCTTTTTTTGGACATGAAAAATATTCGTATTTAAATTATGTCTGTCCATATATGATTGTCGAACCTGTTGAGAGTTAGACAGATGAAATTTAATTTACAATTTTAACCACATATTAAATTACGCTATTTTCTAAATTTTTACATTCATTGATATTTAATTGATATTCCTTTCACAGACTTACTACCAGTTGAAAAGAGAGCACAATAACTACAGATACAATGAGGAAATTTAATATTCATATTATCATCAAACACGTAGATAGGAATGAAATGTTTTACCTAATTCATTAAGAAGTGGATAGATAATCTGTGCTTTCACATAAATAATAATTAATTAATCCACTATAGAATAAATAAGTGAGCATAAAAATAAATCAAATTTCCAAAATCAAAAACTTTTTATTTAAATTTTTAGTTTTATTCAGTTTTTGGTTTCAATAGTTTGAAGAAAAGGCCCAAGAAATTCATATTCGGTTTCTGTATAAAAGACAAATTTGTAGGACTTTAAATATAAAATTCAGTTGCACGAAGTATAAAAAATTATAAAAATTGTAATGCAAATTACAAAATCTAAGTGGTAGTTAATTGTTCATTATGCGCCAAGATAATAAGATACAACGTGCAAAGATTTGCCTTCCTTTTCAAATTGCGGGAGTGGTAAGACCAGCGGTCGAATTACAGAGACCCTTGAGTAGAGTTTTTTTTTACACAAATTCAATAAAATTCTGGATTAATTTTTATCATATTGCCTCCATCACACAGAAATATTTCTTTTTATAGAAAGATTCATTTATCACACACATATTAGATATACGTGAAACAAGCAGATGAGAACTACTGGAATTTGAGGAAAAAATTATTATGTGAGAACATGATGTTGTTTTCGCTAGGGGGTTGTTGAAAGCTTAATCGCTTAAGCAATGAGGCATATATGGTAATATTCATTGCATATATTTTTATCTGCTTTTGCGGTATTGCATTATTATATGTCTGCTTCTTTGAAAGCAGATGCGTTTTTAAAATATTGCGTAGAACTATGACATCGCAACTGTTATTTCATCTCAAAATCGGTCGAGCTCAAAAACTCTGTTTGCGAACTAGAAAAATT
>JAOUZG010045806.1:1109382-1126010 GCA_026289955.1 Argiope argentata | reverse complement strand
ATATATATATATATATATATATATATATATATATATATAACCTTTTGAAGTCAGCATTTGCAGTCAAATGATTAACACATTTATTGCAGGAAACGGATTTTATTCCAAATTCGATAGCGAAATACCAAATTTCATTGAACTAGCTTAAAGCGTTTTTGAATAATCATATTAATAGACAGACAGACAAAATGCCATGAGTGCATTTTTTGAATTCTAGGGCTTATAAAACATGGAGATTCGTGAAAATCTTGGCTTAGATTTTTTTTCCTTTTACGAATACAATTCATTTTTTTGTATTTGATATAAGAGAGAGAAAACATCAATATTCTGAGCGAAAATGAGACTCAAAGCAATGGTCTAAAAAGTAATCATAGATTTTATTGTAAAATTAAATCAAAGAAAAAAATTATTAAAAGCTTTCAATTAAAAAAATGGGATTTTTTAAAGGGCGCCATGATGTCGTCTAAAACGTGAAATTCTCGAGTTTAAATTTTTTAATGAATACAATACACCTCCTGTATTTAATATTAGAGAAAATAAAGCATCACTATTCTGAGCGAAAATGAAACTTAAAGCAATGTCTAAAATTAATCATGGATTTTTTAATAAAACTAAATCAAAGAATAAAAATAATAAAAGTCTTCAATTAAAAAAATAGGATTTTTTAAAACTCAAGGTCGTCTAAAACGTAGAGATTCGTGAGGATATGGAGTTTGAGTTTTTTTTTAAATGAATACAATAGAGCTTCTTTATTTAATATAAGAGAAAGTAAAACATTAATATTTTGAACGAAAACGAGCCTCAAAGCAATTTCTAAAAATTGATAACAGATTTTGTAATAAAATTAAAACAAACACAAATATTGTCTTCAATAAAATAATGTGATTTGAAATATATTGCATGAATTTACTCGATTGGAGCTGGCCTTAATATCACGTTATTCCTTGCTAAGAGATAATTCAAAATCTCTGAAACGCACACGTTTATTACACGAAGTATTCACAAAAAAGAACATTGTAAAGAAAGAGTGCATAATATATACAAATGAAAGTGAATACACACAGCACCACGTACTCTTTAGGCACTGTAATTCGTAATATAACTTGTGTGGCTGCTATTAAAAGAATATTTAAAGTTTTAGAGTCTTAATATTTAATTAAAATTTCCATACAAGTTAAAAGATTCGGTACTATGATTTTTCAGCAGTTCTTTCAGTAAGAAGTTTTACGGCGAATATAGTTAATAGTCTGAAGAAAATTAGTTTTATTAGGTTAACTTTATTTTAATTAATACTAACTGCCTTTGGCAATCAGCCAGTTTGCAATTATTAAAACTCACTAAAATGTTCCAGTAATAAATTATGTAACTCAGTCTCATAATAGATTTTTCAACAAAATAATTTGCAATTTAAAGTTTTGATAATCACATACTTATAGTCTTATTTTATTATGTAGTTCTAAAGCTGTTCTGTTCATTGTATCCCGCATGTAATTTTCTGTCAGTACCTATAAAATTTAATTTTAAATTAAAGTGTATATTATTAAACTCAATTAATTTCAGGGTAATATTTTACTGAAACAAATAAGTCTTTTAAAAAATATGAGAATTGAATGCATCATCATTCGGTATTGAAATCTTATGGGCACTAAAGAATAGTTTTCATAATTAATATCACAAACACTTATGCAACAAAAATTTCACGGAATACTCGTAAAATTCTGTTTTTATTTTTATTTTTAAAGGGATTTATATGATCTGGCTGATTTATGAAGTAATGATTATTACAATTTTAGAAGAATAAACTTTTTTTATAGTTGTAGGGCAGTTAATTTTGAAAATTCTTTGATGATGATTAGCGTAACTTCTCTGAGGCGATTGATGAAGTGGCCTAAAATCTCCAATCTTTATAGAATAATGATATAAAAAATTTCATTAACCAGCCAGTTTTAAAAGTTCATTCAGTAGGTTGGAGAGAAATTCTTTGCACTTAAAACATTAGTGTCTCGTGGACATTTTGTTAAATATGATTCACAGGGCAGAGCATCAGTGAAAAATTTTAAATCCATAATTCCCCCAGCGTTTAGAGACACAAATTGCTTAAAATATAAATCATTCAAAAAATTTTCTAGCAAATGTATGTCTATTATAAAACGTTTAAATATTAGCTATTGAGTCCTGCTTCAAGTGGATATCATCTTTATATTAAACCATGTTTTCTGTAAATAAAACTGTTTTATTGGTTTAATAATACAGATATTACAAAAGAACATAAAACCTATTGCTTGCATTTGCTTTTCAGAAAATACCAATTTTTCATATTTATTAAATTTCGTATAGGCTTGCGCTTAAAATTACAATTTTATGCGTTTAATTTGACCCTATAGTTAACTTATTAATTTGCATTAACAATTGACTTTCATTAAAAAGGTAATTTTTTGAACTTAAACTTCATATAAAAATAATGTTTGTGTGATAATTTTTTCTGCTATTATCACAAAATAACGCCGAAATTTCATTTATCTTTAATTAACTAAAATTATAGTTAAGAATTCAAAATAATCACTCACGAATATTATTGTATGTTGTTGTTGTTTCTTATGGCCCTTGCCATGGACAAGCTCGCTGAGGTTGTCAGCGATTTAAGCCTAATCAGCGTCTCTTGTTTTGTAGTAGCGCCAAGAGTAAGACTTTTTCTGATTGCACAGCCCCTTTTTACAGGGGAGTATATCCACACATTTTACAAATAGAACACAGAAGAAAAACCATGCCCGAACCAGGACACGAACCTGAGATGTCCAGAGCAAGGGGAAGATGCGTTACCCCTATGCCAGGGGTCAAATATATGCATATGCCAAATGTAGTAGCTGTAGATATGCATATGCCAAATGTAGTAGTTGTAGATATGCATATGCCAAATGTGTAAATATGCATATGCTATAGATCAAACGATCTGGCCTGTAGAGAGCCGAAGCACATACATTGAGCTATTATAAGTATAAACTAAATTATTGAACTATGAATAACTTAATTTTATTTGTTATTAAAATTTTGAATTATGCTTAACTTTATTTATTATTAAATTTTCGCTTGTATCAGAGATTGCACAAAGTAGAATTTTATTGTAAACATGCTGTTAAAATTTTGGTGATGCTCATAATGTAATAAATTCCCATTTACAACATGCTCTGCAGGTAAATATAAAATGATGTAAGAAAGAATACATTCTGATCTTTGATACTAATTGACTCTGAAGGGTAACTCTGAAAAATGGTTCGACCATGAAATTTTCTGGCTTTTGCTGGCTTATAATGAAGCGTTAAATCATTTAAAGATGTTTGAATTTTTAGTTATTAACTATGCGAAACTGATTTATTTTGGATGAAATTGGTAATAGTGAGAGTAACAAAAAAATCCAAAAATACATAAGTACCTAAACGTGATCTTAATCTTAGCTCTTCGCATCGATAATTTTTGAGAGTAAATAAAAGTCGATATAATTCCGCGGGTAATTACATCTACTTCAGTTACTTTTTAGTAACTTAAAAATATAAAGATGTGGACAATTGTATATTCTATGACCTAGCAACATATTAATTATTCATATTTTATTAGAAAATTTTATTTCCGTTTAAAAATATGCTCTTAATTATGCAGCAATAATAATATATACACAATACATATTTTTAAAACTGTAGAAAGGCGTAATATTAAAGTTATTAACTATACCAATCAAATGTAAGTGAATATATTCTAAAACAAATAATTTTTTTCAATTTATTAAAATTAAAAATACATGAGTTGTACTTCAATAAAATTGGTATTCCTGAAAACTTTAATTTTTCTACTTAAATGAAATATAGTTTTTAGTTAGAAGAGGATTTTTTTTGTCCAAAACTTTTTTTCTCCATTTGTATCAGGACTTATAATAAAGCTGAAAGTGTGTGAATGTGTGTTGCCACTCTACAGGTCAGACCGTTTGTATAAAAACAAACTAATCTATAAATATATACATTATGTCTAAAAGTGTCAGTAAATATGATTAGAACACTTTGTGCTTGCCTTAAAATGTATAATTGATTGCTTATAAAGTGTAATAATAAAATCGAAAATTACTAAAAAAAATTGAAAAACTAAACACACTCAAACTTGTTTTTCCTCTGTAGATACAGATTACACAAAAATATTTCAGAACATATAAATATTATAATGTTTTCAAACAGCGTGATAAGCAAAAATATTTTTATAAAAATTTTAGTAAAGTAATCTAAAAATATCACACAAAATCTGCCAAAGATTTACGAACTAATAAAAAAGTGCTCGCCAAATAAAATAAATAATTAAATTACATATGAATATATTTTTATAAAATCTAATTTAACAGTTTATGCATGGAGTAATTTCCAAATTCACATAATTCAATACTATAAATAGTAACCCAGCACTCGCATCTTGTGATGAATTGATTCAAAATCCTTTTCACTACTCTATGATAAAAGAATTGGTTTGTTTTTAGAATATATTATTTATTTTATTTTTGGAATAGCGGAGTTAGTTCACGTAATATGTACATACATTTTATATCGTACACTTTATATTAGTGTACATGCGTACACAGATAGAAAGCATTATTAGAATTTTATAATGTTTTCTACAATTTATGTTAGTTAATATTTTTTTTTCAATAATTACCATTGTAATTCATGGACCACATAAAAAAGCCGTACAAAAATGAAATTACATAAAAATGGCCCACACTTAAACATGCTTATGAAAAGTATTGCTGACGTACAAATTTATCATTAGGGAAAATATGAGCAACTTCTTTTTAGTAAACTTTTCAGACATACTTCATGACTGAGGTATGATTGTTATCATGTCAGAACATGATGTTATTTTGGGAATGACGTTTGTGGAGTAAACAAAAATTCGTAGCCAAAATATTAAAATTTTATTATCTCCACTAGCATCTCAAAAAATCAGCTTTAAATAACATATTGCCCTTGTATTTACAAAAGCTCCGATTAAAAATATAAGTCAATGACTACCGCAAATAAAACCTAGAAAAGTGTCATTTTGAGAACGTACTTATATGAAAGGAAATAAATAGGAAATGCGATATTTTTTAAACCATAAATGCGAGACAAAGTTTTTTTTTTATAGCTTGCAATACTAAAGTGACTCATTCAATGAAAGAATAAAAATGAATAAAAATATGATTTAACTTGCACGAGCACGTGGTGCTTGGCTGTTCAAGAAATGATGTTCTGACATGATGCATTGAAATATGCATAACATATTTCATTTTAATCTTTGATTGTGAATGTGATACCAAAACTATATTCTGAAGCCTCCCCATTTTCATAATATAAAATACAGGCTTTTATTCTTGTTTCACGCAGGAAAAAGGAATACCATATTAGGAAGTATTTTCCTAAAAAAAGTTCTGAAAGTCATTCAATTTACCTTAATTTCGCTTATTCTGAACTTTAAAAAATAAGTACAAAAGTCGTATGCATGATTTACTTAATATTAATCTACTTTTATAACGTCATATTTTAACTATTATAAGCATATCATTAGTTTTGATAGATATTGATAGATTTTCCTGCATGCTTATGTAATTGGAAATTAACTATAAGAGGTTCACTGGAAAACCACCGCTTTATAATTCATTTGAAGTCATTTTTTTTTTGTATTTGACAGTGAGTTATGAAGGTGGGTTAATTGATTACCGAAGCCATTTAATTAAAAAGCTGAGACATTCATTATCCCAAAGTTTAAAATATTAGCTGACCGGATTTCAAATGAGAAAGTTGCATTTTTTTATCATTTTTGAAATTAATAAGTATGGATTTACGCCATGAATGCAATCATGATGTGTTAAATTTTTAATAACGTAAACATGACGTGATTTTTAGGAGAATAACAGAATCATGTATTTATTGTTCCTAATGAGGCCTTATATAAAAGAAAATGAGTATTTTGAAAATTGTATTTCTTTATATTGTGGATGAATGGTAGGAGTAGAGCTAGGATCGAAATCGCAACGTTAGAGTTTGTCACAGAGTAACTCAACTCCTATGCAAAAACAGTTAATTGTGTACGGAAGATGTCATTTCACGCATGAAGCTTTAACTACATATTCTCCCACCAGTAAGTTGGTGGTTAGACGAACGATGTTAGAGAATGTGTGAGTTGTGGGTGCTGTTGCTGCTGATGGATGATGATGTTAGCTGTTGTATTAAATGCGCCTGACTACTTTTGCTGCCGGTAGATGGCGTCACAACATCACTACGATGTTTCTTGCTCAAGGTTGAGGATCACCATTCTGGATATATATATATATATATATATATATATATATATATATATTCTATATATATATATATATCAATATTATATATTCTCTCTATATATATATTCTCTCTCTCTCTCTCTCTCTATATATATATATATATATATATCAAAAACGCTTAATGAAAATGTATTTAGAGTGAAGGGGGTACGGAGGGATCAAGGTGCTTTTGAAATAAGGCTTGGACCACAAAGAATTCAGTGTCAGAAAATACTCAAAATCCTATAACAATTTAGAACCCCTAAATATAAAGGTACAGCCTTTTTGTTCTGGCGTCTAACACTTTTTTTTTCATGTTTGAAATTATTGAGCTGATTTAGGATAATGTGAAAAAAGCTAAACATGACTAAACTGTAAAATTGTATGCGTTCGCAAATTTTTCTTTTATTATTATTATTATTATTTTACGCTGGATTGTAACAAAGATCAATGATCTGGGATATGAAACTTTTTATTATTTTATGTTTATACCAATACATTATAGCCTCTCCTTGTGGAACAATTAGTTACTCTTAATATTAATAATATATTTTGTTAATTTTCAAAGTTTATTTATTTTCGTTTTTTAGTAATAAGTTTTGAGGGTTCATGCTTTAGTTCAATAGAACAGATTTTTAGCTCATGTTTAGCTCAATAGTAAGTAAGAGTCTCAAATTTTTATTGTTTATATTTTCTAAAAAATTCTTAAATGCTCTAAAAATGTACATCTTTTTCTATAATAGCTTTTTAAATTGAACTAGATAATCATATATAAGAAATTATTAGCAGAATAATAGCCAATTCAGGGAGCAAATTTTTTACTAAGAGCAAGTTATAGCTATTTAATGAATATTTGATTATGGGTAAGGAATGACTTACTTTTCTAGACATTTCAAGTCCGAGGATATTCTGTGGCGAAAGGAAATAAAGTTAATAAATATTAAGCAGTATGAAATATTATATTAGTATTGGGGGGAAAATCATAAGTATCATTCAACAATTTTAAAGTAAGTTTCCAATTGTAAAAAAAAAATCACACATAAAATTACAAATTAATTAGAGATAAATATCTAATAAATTCCAAAAATAAAATAATTTTATCAGAGATTTCTTCGAAGCTTTTTAATACACCCAAAAAGAAATCTTAGACATCAAATTAATAACAAAAGAAAGTACTTTTTTTTCACATGTTCCATATGCATCCGTTTCTTTGTAAAGCACTCTTAAAATTATTCAGAAATTTTCCTATTATCTACGAAAATGACGTGAACCTCTATACATATTTTCATCCAATTCCTTTCAATACATTTTAACAATCTTTTCCTCATAAAATTCTCTTTCCTTACGGCTGAGCAGTTCGTGATGAACTTACGGCACCTGATGCATTTTAACCTTCATTTTTCAATCTGCTGGCGGGAAAAAATGGGGGGGAAATAAAAAAAAAAGAATCGAATATAATGCTTTATCGGATGAGTGCAATCAATACTCCCCTAGAAAACCTTTCAAAGAACACCGTGACCTCACCCCCACCCTTCCTTGATGCATTACCTTCCTTTCCGCTCTTAAAGATGGTAGATAGCCCCAAGGGGGTGGGTGGGAAAGAGGCACTGTGTACTTTCCATACCAAATCAGACCGAATTCTGTTTGAGAGTTATACGAGGCAATCCTGAGTCACCCCACGAGGTTTTTTACATTCCAACCACCTTGCACATCCCTCGGGCAACGCGGTCCTTGAAGGGGGGGGGGAATGTCAAAAATCCATGGATTGATCAGTCAAAGGATTGAATCCCTGTGTTGATTCTGGCATGCGGAACGCTACGGGCTAGTTAAGGAACGTATTCGCTGACGCAGGGGGTTTTCTTCTTTGAAAAAAGGGTTGCTTGGAATTCGTAGAATTCTCCCCTGCTACCGCTGCTTCTTTTCCTTTGCCTTTGTAAATAGTGTGTTGGATATATTAGGGCTTAGCTTTACCGATGGAAATTACGTAGATATATTGGGAAATAAGGAGTTGATTCTCTGTACAAACTGTGGCGGCAGTTAGTGAGAGAAGGTGGGTGAATTTTAAGTTTTGGAGAAGGTTCTGTGTACATTTAGAATCGATAAAATACCTTCCTTGTAGAGGAATAAGAGAAAATAATGTTTTTAATTGTTTGGATAATATTGATAAGATTAATTGCAGGAACTTTTATTGTAGAAGCAGATCTTAAACATATTTTAGAAATATTTGAATTTTGTATGAATTTGCTGACTTTTGAAAGGTAATTGTTCTAAGATTTGTTGTAAATATCATCACAATTAATTATTATATTCAAGAAGAATAATTCAAATGTGAAGAATCAGTTTGTAAAAAAATATGTTAAAGTGATGAAAAGAATTGATTCTTTTTGAATATGAATACACATTTCAAACTGCATAGAAATGAAAGTTCAGTTCTTACGGATAATATATATTTATCATGATTTAAAAAATAAAATAAATGGTTTTATACCAAATTATTGCTTTCTTCTTTGATCTTGATAAAACTTGCCACAAATGCTATTTTAAATTAGAAGCACACCAATGAAGTCTTTTCTATAGTTTATTAAAATACGAATCAGTTAAAAATGAAAACATGTTATAGTGATTTTAATTAAATTTTGTGAATACATTATATCACCAAAAATTTTTATAAGATCTTAGAAATTAAAGAAAAAAACATTTTTATTTAAACCCACATCATTTTCATATATTTTTTCTTGTAATTTATATAATTTTAAAAATTTAATATAAATCTCAAATTACAGCAGCATTTTTATTGATTGATTAAATCCAAATTAATTCCATTATTCTATCACAATACTCATCAGCGTGTTTTTGTTTGATCTAAAATTCAGATAAAATCCCTTTCTACATTAATTCTGAAAATTTCTTTCTACGTTAATTCTGATGCAGTATTTTTACTTCCACCTTTATTTAGAGGTATGAATATTTTTATTAATTTACAAGTGCAGTAACTTAAAATAGATTGATTCAATCGAATTCCCAATTTTTTAAAAAAATATTATTGGTAAAATAAATGTATTTCATTTTTATTGTTGAATTGCCAGAATAAACAATATTACGAATAAATAACCTGGTTGTTAGAAGACGTATGCAATACAAGCAGAATTGCTGCCTTTTACTAAAGATTTGACTTATCTGCAGTATCAGCAGAAGATTACGATTTCAACAAATCAATACTTTTTATGCTGATAAAGCCGCAATACTTTATCATTATAAAACCAAATGAAAAACTTTGGAATTTTCGTTACACCATTCTGACTTTTGGCTCAACACATGATTTATAGTTTTACTCTTCAGTCTATTTTATATTATGCTTAATAGTGAAACTCTGCAAAAGTATTTGTTTTTCATATATATTAAAGAAATTTTCATTAATAAAATAGAAGAGATATTATTAAAATATAAAAGAATTAATGCTCTTATTCAACTTTTTAAATACAAGAAAAATAATCCTATTGATTCGTTATTAAAATTTTCAGAAATAGATGATGTTTTATATTGTTTTTAACTCGTTATCCAATGATTGAATCAACTTCGATTCCTTCAACTTAGAACTTTGAGTGGAACAGAGATAGTCTGAACTTTTATTTATCCCCAAACTTAGACCGAATACGTCTCAAAGCTACTTCTATATTTTGGGCCAAATAAAAAGGAGTAACATCACCATCACCAAATCAATTTCTGTTTGGTTTCTCTGGCAGAGATATTTGCCTTAAAATAAAAATAAAATAGAAAACACACATTAGAAAAAAATAACTCTACCATATATTTACCAACAATCTTGACTCTTCAGAATTTCTGCAAAACTTCAAAGCTAAAAATAATTTGGTAGAGGAATTTCGTGAGTTATTGGTTTGGTCTACTTTTCTGTATTGATATTAAAACCCACATAGAAATCGCAGGTGATAAGGTAGCAGATAAAGAAGAAGAAAAAAGCCACTACTCTGCCTAGAAGGAGTTTTATTTGTAAATTCCAGAAATAGCTTTCATATTAAATTAATAAATTTAGTAAAAAATGAATAACAATGTTTTTGATACCTTGATGAGAAAGGAAGACTCACATATAAAATAAATAATGAAGTTAAAAATTTTAGAAGCATAAAAAATCCATTCATTACCCAAGTAGTTATAAATCATAGTCTTTACCCCAATTGTTTAAGCCGTTTCAATCTTAAAGCCTGCAATTGCTGATATGGTGAAAATATAATTGACCATATATGTCTTTAGGTATTCTGTTGCCCACTGCCGGGATTCATCATATATAATATCAAAATTAAAGTATCTTTCTCCGATTTTTACAGCTCATAAATAAAATCCAATTTTTCTTTCTTGAGATCGCAGATCACCAAATTTATTCCATCGAATTTGGAATTCAATTCTCTCAGCTACTTTTTGAGTATTCTCTTTTTTCATTTTTTACTCTTTATTTATTTTTAAATTTTAGCTTATTCACCTTTATTCTATCATCATGTAAGAACATTGTATTATTTTGGGTATGAGGTTTTTGGCGTCAACAAAAATGCGTGGGCAATGAATTGAAATTTTACTATCTCCATGAGCATTTTAAAAAATCATTTTGAATAACGTTTTGCTATTGCATTAACAAAAGCTCTGATTAAAAAATAAGTTAATAACTAGAAATAAATAAAATGTAGAAAAATGCAATTTTGTGCACGTGATTATATGAAATGAAATAAATAGGAAATGTGATATTTTTAAAACAATAAATGCGAGGCAAGGTTTTTTTTTGTATCATTTACAATACTAAAGTGACTCATTCGATAACACAATAAAAATGAATTAAAAAAAATAAAACTCGCACGATCACGTGGTTCTTTACCATTCAAGAAATGATGTTCTGACATGATACACTGAAATATGAATATTAGATTTCATTCTAATCTTTTTTTACTTATTTTTTTTCTTTTTCATAATTTTAACATAATTTTATTTTATTTTATTGAAAATTTAAAGTGTTATGCAACATATAGTGTAGGCTATGCTGTTTACGTTCTTTTTCTCTTCCATGTTTATTATAGAAGCATATGACTTTGTGTCATATACAGAATCATTGTTCCTTTAATTCTGAATATAAATATTTATAATTATTATTAAACAGCTTATTATGCAATAATATCGCTACTTTTCACACACCATATAATCAAGAAAATGAAATAAATTGATCCTGTAATATTAATATTTTTTTACCGTATCTGTAAAATATGCTGAACATCTGCGTATTGTAGAATTACTTTTCGTCTTTGTAAATTAATAGAATGAAGGTAAATGATTATGTAACATAACTAAAATTCAAGTAAATTTAAAATACAGTACTTACTCTGCATATATAAAGATATGCGAATTTTCTATTAGTTTCAAAATGTTAAATAATGTTTTTTTTAAACACGATGTCTAGAACCACTGAGAGAATAAATCATTTTTGCTTATTTTTCATACAATTTTGACAAAGAATATTCTGTATAATTTGATTCAATTAATTTGGAGTAACCTTGTTATTAAATTAATGAATCAAAATTTAACTAAGCAAGAATGAGCAGAGGAATAATGAATGTTAATATGATATTGAAAGCAGGATTTAACAAAATATTTTCCTGTATTTCCGGCATTTAGGGTAAAATTGAATGAATTATATTAAGTATTTCTGAAATTAATTTGAATTAGACAAAAGTGTGTAGTACTTAATTTTTGACAATAATAATTAAATTATATCGAATTATAAATTATGATTCTAATTTCAAAATCCTATTTATTTCTTTTAAAATCTTTTTCTTTTTTTCTTTGGAATTTCCGTCTTTATGCCATTGATTGTTGTTTAATTATGTATAATATTGCTTACAATACATCAAGTTTTTATATTTTTACTTTGGCCCCCAGTTATGAGATTGAAAATTTTTTCCTGGCGCTATTCATTATAATAAATTATGATTAAATATGATAAATTACAATGATTGATTATAAAAAATCCTGATAAAAAATAATAAATGATGTTGATTGATTATAAAAAATGATGATAAAAATAATAAATTACCATAATTTAGTATAATAAATTATGATAAAAAATAAGAAAATATAATAATTGATTAAAATAATTCATGATAATAAAAACCTATTTAAAAAAATATTTTATAGTTTCATCTATATGTTAATTAGTAATCATTTTCTTTCGAATTCACGATCAGATGCCATCTCTGTTAAGAAAAGATATTTAATTGAAATCAAACTATTAACTAATGAGTAAATTTTGACATTATATAGTTCCACAATATAATAATTCCGTTTTGTTATAGAGAGTACACTGTATTTTATATATCAAATTTCTCGTACCTAAGGTTTTGATTGAAAAATCAATCATTCTTTCGCAAAGCTGAAAAAAAAATGCCCAACAATGAGCTGAAACTAAACATCTAGTGCGTTTATATTTCACTCGGGAACTAACTGAAATGTTAGTATCTCTCAGATCTCTCCTAATCTACGTGCCTCGGATGATGAAAGAAAGTTTAACGGGAAACATGAAAGCGAGTGAAGGAAAGAAAGTCCGGCCTGTAAGACCAAACATTCCATGCAATTACAAAGGTAAACAAATCTTCTGGCAAAGAAAGTAGCAGGCTCTCCGCGGAAATCATTCCATACGTCCTCATTTCATTGGAGCCTTATCCTGTTGCATATACAAGGGGGATCCTCCCAGGGATGGGCTGTCCATTATATGGGAAAATCTCTTGGAGGGAGGGTAATGAGATCCGAGGCACTGATTGGAAGTTCGGCAGCGGAGAAATTGAGTTAGGGTGCAGCTACGAGGGCCCTAACCCTCATATTTCTAGCAGGGATATGGGATTGTAATCATGAGGATATCGTGTTTTGTTTACGATGACTTACAGGTCTCCAATGCTGCCTGGAAGAGTGTGTTTGAGGAATCTATAGAGAGTTTCCTTTTCAACACGTTTTAATATACTTGGATGTATAGGCATTCAGTATGCAGTAATGGAGATTTTTACATATATTTGATGGCACCAGTATTTTTAATTATTTTTGTGAAAAGGAGATGTTTAGAAAAATTTTTTTTAAAAAAATAGATACTACAATAAAAAAGATTGATTTCAAAAAAAATAGATACTACAAAATAGATACTAAAAATAGATGTATATAGATTTTTTAAAATAGATACTAAAAATATATGTATATAGATTTTTTTTAACAAAACTTAGTGTTCATTTTTTACTACGAAGCAGAAAATTATTAATCATTTAAATGCATGTTAAAAAGAACCTTAAAATATTTAGACTCAATGAGATTTTGGAATATACTGGGTGTACCCAGTATGTATTTAGTATATATAGACATAAGTGCGCACGAATGAAGAATTTTATGTATATTTGATGCTACTGGTTTTTTCAATTATGTTTGAAAAAAATAATATATAGAGAGGGATAGTTTTTTAAACAAAATTTAGCTATAATATTAGACTAAGAAGTAGAAAATTATTAATAATTTATATGCAAGTTAAAAAAATCGTAAAGTTTTCAGATTGAATGAAATATTTGAATATACTGGGTATAACAGGAATATATTTAGTATATGGGGATATATAGACATAAGTGTGCAGTAATGAAAAGTTTTATATATATATATATATATATATATATATATATATATATATATATATGATGGCAATGGTTTTTTCAATTATATTCGAAAAAAAAAAGAAAATGCTTAGAAGAAATAAAAAAATATATAATTTTTCTAAAACAAAAGTTAGCTATAATACTATGCTAGGAAGTATAAAGTTATTAATAAGAATACTGTATGTTTAAAAATCGTAAAAGTTTTAGATTGAATTAAATATTGGAATATACTGGATACATACTCAATATAAATATAATATATTGTGATGTTTAGGCATAAGCGTGCAGTAATGAAGATTTTTATATGTATTTAATGTCTTTGGTCTTATCAATTATGCTTGAAAAAAGAAAACTCTTAGAAGAAATAAAAATATAAAGAAGTTTTTTTCTTTTTTTTTTTAAATTTAGCTGTAATACTATACTAAGAAGTAGAAAATTATTAATCAGAAATATAAATGCCAACAAAATCGCAAATATTTGAAGGGAATGAAGGATTAGTATATATTAAGTATACGATGTATTCATTTAATAAGCTGGTATATATAGGTAAAAATGTGCATACTGATTTTCCTACATAATTTATGGTGTTACTCTTTTTAAATCATTCTTAAGTGAAGGAAGTATTTAAAAGAAATAATAAAAATCTAAAAAAATTTTAAAATTTACCTTTAATAGTATGCTAACAAGCAGAAAAGTATTCATAAAAAATAAGAAAGTTGCACAAAATTTCGAAAACTTTATGACTGAAGGGAAAAGTGTAAATAAAGAATAAAGAATTTAATTCATATTCATAATATATAGATTTTCAATTTTTTCTGAAATGATGAAGAATGGGGAAATGAGATATATAGCGTGTAATAACATTATAAACATTACCACATCTACGAATACGATTTCTCAAACTGAATCTTTTAAGATAAAACGGGCAAAGTCCATTTTTTGTAGTTAATTGGGCTAGATATTTATTGTCAATACATCTATATATTTTTACCTGAGGAAAGAAGCTGAAAGTAAAGCGGCCTTTTTATTTATTTTCTCATCTTGATTGGCCATTCGTATATATAAATATAAATAAAATAATAATAGAATAAAATAAAAATATAAATAAAATAATAATTGCTTATTATTAATACTTCCACTAGAAGTCGCAACAGCCAAACAAAGCTTCTTGATAAAATATAAATGATTTGTATTTTATTGTTGTGTAATGTTCTTTAATACCATCGACGATTCTTGGAATTTTGTAATACTATCTTTGATAATAGACTTCTCTTAGAATATTTGAAAATGCTATGTCTTGGTTGTTCATAAAGGTTTCATTTCGGATTCATGCATAGCTACAATATATTAATTTTTTCTTGACTTTTTTCAGTCAGCTGTGTTTTAGAGCTTTATTTATATAATAAAGTTAAATCCATAGCACTCGTCGACATTTAAAATTTTATTTTCTATCTAAATAATAACATCTAAAGTAAAAATAATATTACTAAATTGCTATCTCACATATAATTAAATTTTTTTAAAGAAATGTTACTGTTCAAGCGTCTTTTTTTAAAATGTGAAATTTAAGAAAGTGTTATCAAGGTGAATTTTTAACTTTTCGTTTTAATATGGTTTTTTGTTTAATGCAGATTAGACAAAGGTTTGCATTTGAGTTCAAATCAAGACCGAAAATGCTTTATGTAAGAACAATAAGATGGCAAATCTCTAATTGCATATTTATTTTAGAAACTACTATCCTAATTTTATGAATAGAATGTTGCATATACAAGTATTTTAAGCAAAAATTCTTGTATATGTATTACATATTATGCAAAAATTTAAAAACAATATTTCAAAGATTTTTAAATGTTAACCATGTCAATGTAAATTACTAAATATGTTTTTATTTTAATTTTTGGATAACCCATTGGTTTGTTCCTTTATTATGAACAACACTAAAAAAAAGCTTAAAATTCATAATGTTCCATTGTACTTCATCATCATTAGAATCCACCAATAACCAAGTTGCGTCAATATGCTCGAACAATTCGGAAGAAGGCACTACAATATCTAAATCATTATTTACTATTAAATTATTTTAAAAGGGGATATAGAGAATGTGTAGTTACATTATTCATAACTTAAAGGAGTTTTAACGAATTATAAGAGTTAATTCAATCTAATTTCATCAAATATTTCATTAGTTGTTAAGAAGGATTGTTAGGGAAAAAGATGAAGATAAAAATGAAGGTAGTTTCAAATCTCTTGATGAACATACATATTAATTCCTTCTAGTGACTGTCCTTTCTGATAAAAAATATCCAAGAGGTAGATTATTTCACTAGCATGAGGATAATTCTTTTCATGCATCTTTATTTTGTTTGTTATTTCCCTCAAAATGAAAGTCATCAATCCCTATTAAGTGTGAACAAAAGAATTTCAGAAGACTTGGTTTGTCAAAGAACATGTATATGGTTAGCGAATGCGCATCAATACGTGCAAATATGCTTTACGATACCGGGATCAAATGAAGTAACATTATGTGAAGCATCAAGAGAGAGAGCATAATGTAAGGTGTCTAATATCAAATGAGCTATCCTATGAAGCATCAATAGCTATTAACTTACTTC
>JAOUZG010045806.1:1071517-1095611 GCA_026289955.1 Argiope argentata | reverse complement strand
GGTTTTATACCCTTATGTTCTGAAGTTGAAGAATCTCTAACTCTTCTTCACTAATTGAAATATGGATTAAAATTATAACTAAAATTAAGACCAATTGGAGACAACTCTAATTGGTTTCTTTAATATGTTATAAGCTTTTAAATTCTTATTTCACCGAAATGAAATGTGGAGTAAATTTGCGATCGAAAAATGTCTTAATAAATTAGAAAATTGAAATTCTAACCATTATCTCAAATGAAGTGTAGTCTAAAGTTGCTTCTAAGATCGAACGGGCTTGGGATTCACTAAGGCCTTTAAAATAGTAATTCACTTAAAAATCAAATATGTTTAGTCTCATAACTCATTCTACAAAAGCCTAAATCCTGTAAAAGCCTCATTAATTATATCTATTTTCGCATCATTTATTAAGCTTCTATTTATATTTTTGCATCATTAAATATGTTTCTATTAATATCTTTGCATCATAAATAAGTTTCTATTTATATCTTTGCATCATTAAATAGATTTCTATTTATATTATATAGCTGGAACTGCAACTGCCTTTAAATATTTGATGCGGATATAAAGCATATATCAGTTTACAAATTTACCAAAATGCCATGTTTTAAAATATATAGTATATAATCTTCCCTAAAAGAAGCCTTCCATGAAAAATGCATATCTATTCGGAAAACATGTGGTCTAAATAAATACCGAAAACGAAATAAAGTTTCACACAAACAAGTAAGATGGGGAAGGGAAAGAAACTTCTAACGCTTTTGTTTTCTTCGCCGTGATTTTGAGCTTTTTAAACATTCATGCAGTATGAAGCCCCAAGATAAGAAATCAGTTTTTCGGTATAACTGTATGAATGAAAAATTCATCCTTTCTTGGGAGGAAAAAAAAAGTAAGAATTGGGCTTTTGTGGAAAGAGAAAAGCTTCTGTTGTACTTTCTTGTTAGATTTTTTTTCTCCTTCTGTGGCTTCAAGAAAACTCGTATCAACATCCAGATTTCTGCGTTATATCTTTTCCCAAAGTAAAGCAGCAAAATTCATAATGTTTTAATAAATCAACCCGTTTTTGCGGTTTAGAGGAGATAAAAACATGACACACATAAAGCCATTTCCACTTTAACTTCTTTTTTTTTCTTTCACCCTAGCAGAAGGATGATGATAATATTTCTCGTTTTTACTCTTTTAACGATTTTGGATTTTGGCTGATGTTGATTCTGTGAGCAGTTTTTAATGAGAAAGTATTTACATTTCTGTCGAGGATTTTCTGGTTGAATTCCATTCTTAATGTAATGCCTTTTCGTATCTAAAAATATTTTAAAGAATGTTTTAATCAAGTCTAAATAGATCTAGTTTGCTTCGTTTTTTGCTGTATTTCATTTACTTTGACAACTTTTTTTAAGTTTGAAAAGATATTATTTTGCAATGGAGTTTTCACTATGTTTCCAATCTGGTGGAGTAAAGAAATTATTTTCTATGATTATTGATAATTCTCTCATTTTAAAAGCCTTTCTTTAACCCTCTCAAAATATGTTGACATTTTTATTTCAAATATAAACATTATTTAATCACAATGACTGTCATGTTTTTAAAGAACTGATTGGCAAAAAGAGGACATTGCTCACTTTATAAATATTTAAAAGCTTTCTAGTAAATGTGCTATCATACAAGCTTTTAGAGTTCTCAGAAAAAATTTCTATCCTCAAACCCATTTAGTCGAGTGTCTCTGACGAACACATCACACGCCTCGGGTATTCAATCAATCACTTTTACCGAAGAGGATAAATTTCAATGGGAAATCCATGCATTTCAAGTGCCTGTTGTAGTCTTACACAGAAAGCCATTTCCATTGAACTTCTTTCTTTACTCTTAGAGAAGGATGATGATAATATTTCTCGTTTCTACTCTTTTATAGATTTTGGATTATGGATGATGTAGATTAATGAGAAAGTATTCGCATTTATGTCGAGGATTTCAGGTTGAACACTATTCTTAGTGTAATGTTTTTCCATATCCAATCCATTAAAAAGAATGTTTTAATCGAGTCTAAATAGATCGAATTTGTTTCGTGTTTGCTGAGTTTTACTTATTAGGGCTTCTTTAATGTCTGCAAAGTTGTTATTTTGTTATCGGTTTTCACAGTGGTCTGAATCCAGTGACTGTAATGAAATTATTTTCTTTGATTAATGATAAACCTCTCATTTTTAAGATCATTCGAGAACGCTCTCAAAACCCACTTTCTCCTTTAAATATAATAAAAATGTCATACTTGTGCCAAACTCAACAATGACAGCAGAGTTTTTAAAGAGCTGATATATAAAATGGGAATCTCCTTATATATAATTATTTAAATACTTATCTTAAAGTTAATAAATGTAAGCTCAGACAACCTTTTAGAGTTCTCAAAAATTCTGTGAGTCCTCCAAAATTGCTTAGGCGAGAGTCTCTTTCGAACACGGTATACAACCTCAAGTATACAATCAGTTAACGAAGTTCTCTATACAGGCCTCCCGATCTACCGCAATAATCTCATTGAATGGGCGTTTAAGGTCTTACCATACTGATATAATTAAAGGTTTGGCTTCAATGCTAGAAGATTGCTAGCTGGAATTACTTTTCTACCAAAGGGTTATTATTAATATGAGTCTATCACAGGCTAAATACTATATATACAGGCCGATAATGAGATTCATATGCTTTCAATTGGTGTGATTCTGAAATTTAATAATGGACATGCTAGCTGAAGTTTTTTCCTAGTAAAATTATCTGGTACAAAATTGTAAGGTCAGTCGAAATGATTCATATAGATAAAATTGTCTGTTATTGTATATAAGCTTTAACTAATGAAATGAACTATTTTTCTAAGTATAAATTATCATCAATACATAATTTTAATTTTTAATTTTGAACAATCGTTACATTTTCGAAAAATAATTTTTTGAAATTATGGCCCTCGCTCTATCATTATATCAGAAACATGTCAAAAATATTTTCAATTAAAGAAATGAAATTGAAGCATAATCTTTACATCAATTTTATAGATTTCTGTGAAATTATGAACAAAATCTATTCAAAGGACATCTCTCTTCGTCTGTCGGAATACAAGATAGCAAAGTAACTGGAAAAAAATCTGTAGAGGTGAAATGTGTTAAACCTTTAAATAATAGATCTGCGCCACATTTGAAACTAAACATCGAGTCAAATGTTTATAAACAGGTACAAACACAATCAAAGGTCCGGTTTATGTGAATCTATATCTCCTCATATGTGAAAATATAATTGAAAAAATGAAATGACTTGTGTAAATTAAATTTGGTTGTTGATCTTAGGACATCAATTTCAGTCAAATTTCTGAGGTCAAAATTTATTTTAGTAACTTTTTATTAAATAATTAAAATTAATATAAATAATTTATCAAAAAAATAATTTATTTTCGTGAGAAGTGAAATTGCATTCTTCACCTTCACGTGGAAAATACTAAAATCTTCGCATTTTATCAGCTGCTGCTTGTTGATTTGCTAACGACTAAAATTCTACTTAAAATATTAAAAATTGATTTAATTTAATTAATGAATCAATTTTTGAAAAAAAATGTACTAATATCAAATGTGTTCCAACACAATTTTTTTAAAAAAATCACTTGAACTTAATTGAATGAATAAAAAGTATTTTATTAACGATTGAAAATTTGAACAAGATATTTAACTGTGTATATAGGGAAAGTGTGAGCTAATAGTACGAATTGAAAAAGCATTGTAAGGATCTTTTAACTAATTGTTATGTAAATATTACCAAACTCCTGCTTAAACATTAATTTTCGTTTGTCTTCTTACGTTGGCTTTATTTAATTAATTAAAATATTTTAATATCAGTAATTATGATGGAAAATTTTTAAAGATATAATATCTTTAAGTCAATTTCAAAAAATAACAAATTGAAGAAATTTATTAATTTATAAAATACAAAAATGTCTTGTTGCCTTAAATTTTAAAATATTAAAGTTATACTTTAGATTCAGACAACAGAATTATACTATTTATTAAATAAATTATAATTTTCTAGATACAAGATATCCGAATATTTTTCTCAAAAGCGATAACGTCTTCTATCAGGTTTAGAGCCCAAAGCTTGCTCAGTATCCAAATAGAGCAAGATACATTTGATAGCAATGAAATATTGTCCAGAAAAACAGATCCGATGCTAAATTTAGTGAAAATACGAAATTCTGGCTAAATATTGATATTCCATCACCCTCCCTTACCATATAGTAAAATACAAGTACTAGTTTTATTAGCTGTACTCTCAAACTCACAAGTATCATGTATGAAAAGGAAAACATGAATTCGTAGTTTTGCCCACGGTCCACAGTTTCATGTTGGAGGAGATATGTAGTACCATTATTAGAGTAGATATGTAGTAGTTAGTTAGTATGTAGTACTATTAGTAGAGTTAGATATGTAGTACTATTATTATTTTCGCAGCGACTACTCCTATTAGTTCTTCATTTAGCGTCTATTTAAGAAAAAGAGACAATTGTTACTGAAATAAAAATTAATTTGAAAACAGACAAAATGAAATATAACCTAGATTTACGGAATAGAAATTGTTTATTTATGTATTTTATTTCCTTTTCAAAATTAATTTTTATAGAAGCATAAATGAAGCAATCAAGGAACTCATTTGAAAAAATCCATTCATGAGTTATTGTGGAATTGTTATTTGTCTTTATCATATTTCTATAATATTTATGAATCAGTTACATAACCATTTGATGTATTTTACAGCACCGATAAATATTTTATCCCAATTTATTTACGAATTAATAATAGCAGGTTATTTTATTTACTAAGGTTGCATTCTGCATTAAAATTTGTCTTCGTAGTAAAAAAATCAGTGTGGAGACTATTAGTTAATTAAATACTAATAGTGAATTAATTTTTAATGAAAATGATAAGCATGCTTTAAATTAGTATGATCTAAATACCGAGATTTTATAAATAAATTAGAAAATATTATATAAAATATTTTTAATATACTAAGTTGGTCTTAGAATAATAATAAACAAAGTGAACTTATTTTCAGCTGAATTTTTTTTTAAGAATTAGTATCTGAATAACACGTTTTAATAACTTAGATGATATATTTTCTGACAAGTAACTAATTTTGACACATATTCAACGTAAGAGTAATTCTTAATCTGAAAGGTTAATACAAAATCAGTTTATGAGTTGAGTTGAATTCTCATTCCACATTATCGATTAGGAAAGGGAATAATTTGAGGAAACTTTTTTTCGTAATTTTATTATATATTATCAATAAACTCTATAAAAACATCTTAACCATAAAGAGCTTCTGTAATAATCAATCACATTTATTATGTATGTAAAATACCCTACGAACTATTTTGTTTTACCATCATTTGATTATGTTGTTCCATTGAAAGGCGTGATTCAAAGCGAGAATTATAAAAGGTTAGATTATTTTCCAGGGGACAATAATTTTAATTAATACAGCATTCTAGATCAACGCCATTTGTCGAGCTTTCAAAACACCTCTCAATTAATATTGAGACAGAAGCCTACTAATCTCCTTTCGATAAAGACGTTTTCCGCTCGCTAACTATGCGGTAAGTTGTTTCAGTTGAAAAAAGAATTTTTTTTAGATTTCTAACATCCTCCTAGTGGAAATGACCTAACTTTCTGTTTCTTTCCTACATCCATGTTTTAATCCATTTTCTATTTGCCTGTAAATATTTTCCCTTGCAAATATTTTCTTTTAATTTAAGTAAATTCTTTTATTATTTTAAGAAGTCTCTTCATCCTTCGTTTTCATTATTTTAATCTTAGTTTTCAAACTGAACCCTTAAATATTTTTTGAAAAAAAAAAGCTATAGACATCGCCACTAAAATCACCGTTACCTGAAAAGTCTAACATATTTTTGAAATATTTGGTTAGATTCCCACATGTATTTAAAGATAATTCGATAAACAAATAAATTAATTAAGAATAGTTAAAATAACCAATGTCCTTTAATAAACTTTCTTTTTCTTTGTCTTGAAATGATATTGTTCAAGAATTTTTCCAAAATATGCCAGAAAGTTATCTGGTAATCTTAATCTCTTTATTAGCTTAAATTAAGGACAAGGCTTTATTCTAAACGAAACACATAGATAAAAGACAGCGTACGCAAGGTAGCACTTTCACGAAGCAATCAGTAGCGCACAAGTAACAGGCGAGTAATAAACAACAATAACAGCACAAAGCACTCAGCGAGCACTTGCAGGCGATCGGTGCTCTTACAAAGAGAAGCTGCGATCAACTACTACGAGGTCCATCCAAAAATAGCTTTAGTATTGCTTCCATAAAGAGCACTAATATGGCTGAAATTAAAACATTCCATAATTTTATTTTGTTCCACAAATATTTGGAAGAAAGATGTGTTTTTTGGCACCCTTGAACGAAAATGAGTGGAATCGCTATCAAAAACTCAATGAAATCATAGAGATTAATTTGTTAATTTGACGAGAAATCATCTTAAAAGTTTAGGGAAAATGCTGATTGTGATCATAATCAGATCTTATAGCCTATTAAGTTTTTTTCCTGAGATTTGTATTATAGCTCAAACTTGTATAATTTGTTGTTTTGTTGAAATTCAGATGATAAATTTATGAAAAATGCTGAATAAGATCATAATCAGCAAATATTGTTTATAAATTGTTTTCCTTAGATTTGCTTTATAGCATATCATGATATGTTTTGAAACACTTGTTCTATAGTGGACTATTAACCCCTAACAATAGCAGCCATTAGCGGAAAATTGGCAATTTATGAATATTGGTTGTATTTCATACAAATTGTTTAAAATTGAGCTAACAATACTCAGAAATTCCATTTCCACTGAACGAATCTAAATGAAATTTCATATATCTGTTACTTTGACCTTAATGTCGAGATTTCAATTGGAAAAATGATTTGAAATTTTATAGTTGATTGCGTTGTACAACTTAACACATTACACGAATAATTATCGCAATTAATCTCACTATAAATGCTATACGGATGATTCGAGGAAACCAGATACATGCTGATAAAATTGAACATCGACCGCATGGATTTTTTAATAAAGAATGTGAACAATGATTTAGCAGCACTTTGTGCTTATCGAGGGATGAAAGAATTGAGACACTAACCCGTATTCGTAAATGCACTTAAATGCTCGATGCGAAAGTTTGACAAAATTCTGAATGCTGCAACAGGAAGTGGATAGCATACAACTAATTCAGCAGTTGTGAAGGAAATTAGAATGTTAAATCCTTTGCAAGTCTTTCGGCTGCTCAATATCCCGAGCACGAGATATTTCGTGTGAAATCATGCAACATTTTGAAATTTTACTTTAGTGATGTGTATTTCTTTCAACAACTGAAGCCGTAAGATTAATCTGCTTATTTTGATTTTGGCGTGGTGGCCTTGTAGTAAAATCTCGGCTCATGTGCCATAGGGTTTCAAGTGCGAGACCGGATTCCACATAAGAACAGTCTAGTAAAGGAGTCTGTAACCTTAAATTCGTCCGAGCCAATTGTCTTCAATTTGTCTGTCAGCTGGTGTGATGTCTTGTTGAGAGAGGTTGCTAGTTGATGTGTTGTCCTCATCATCTAACAGCGGCTCAAAATTACGAGGTGCCATCCTAAATTAGACCTGGTGTTGATTTACAACCTGACGTTAATATTAATAAACTAAATTAAAACTTGATATTACCTCTCGTTTTGGTACGAAAACAACTGCATGAATATTTTCTTTCACATATTTTGTAGATAGACGAGGTTGATGTTTACTTAAATAACCTGAGAGCACTTAGAAATGTCGTTCCATCATTCCTTATGAATAGCAACAATATCCTATACATTCTCATTATGTGCTGTGTCTACATTCACATTAGTACAGATTAACATTGAATTCATTATGAATTTCAATGTTAATCTGTACTTGAAAGTGATAGTGAACGAGTTGGTTAGTTGTACAAAAAATACTGAAACATTGGATGATCAGGGTGCCTCGATTTAAGGCAAAGTACATGTTTGGAAATCACAGTGTTAATGCAAGACTGTGCAAATGTTCATACGGCAAGAGGTGAAAATAAGGCGATTTTAGCTCACTTTCCTGATGTAAAGGCCGCCTTGCATACTTCCCACTTAATTGACCGGATCTATCAGCATTTCTGAGACATTGTGATTTCTGGAGTAAGATTTTCAAAAAGAGGATTTCAAAAGTTTTTTTCCAGGATATATAAGTGATGAAGAAGATTTTGCGATTTTTGAAATGTTTTTTCTTTTCATTCCTCCCTAAATAGTGCATACAGCCATTGATAATTTTGTGGCCCGTTTTCAGATTTCAGATTATTATTAACCGAGAAGGTTGAAATTAGATTACACAAATCAGTAAATAAATAAAGTACTCTTTTATTTTTGAATTCTTATCATTCTTTATATTTCGTTAGAGCAACATCTATTGACAAATTTTCTCCCCGAAGGAAAACTTGTCTCTATGATAATAAGTAACAAATAAATGATGTTTCAGTCAAATCCTTCTGTTTAAACAGTCTCTGAATAGGTTAAGTTTAATTTTTACGACCCTGTACCAATCAGTTTTCTTACGTTAAACGATTTCCTTAAATTTGTTGCAGACAAGTAGTGTTAAATAAAAGTAACCATGGGGAAACGCTGCCACCAAAATCCACACTGTTGTTCTCAAAAAAAAACCTAATGCTTTTAATTGCACTAATGTACTAATTATTATTTAAGCACAATTAATTTCACTAATTAATGTTTAACCACTAATGCAAAAATTTAAATGATTTGAAGGAATAATAAAATTGGTTCTAATTTAATTAATAAAACAAATGGTTTTATTATTAATAATAGAATTAAAAAAAACTGTTAAAATAAAGTCAATTAAAAACGAAAAGTAATAAAAGTACTAAATGGAAATCTAATTTTTGAATTTTAAAATGATAATAAAACCATTAATGCGTGAGAATATTTTTAAAAGCCATCAAAGATAAGTTAACCAGACTTCCCGACCCTCCCGTAGCCCCATGGAATAAACTATAAAAATAAATGACGAGACCACCATAACAGCGAAATTTTCGGGGGCTGTGATTGAATCCTAAATGCATCACCGGTCAAGAAACTACCCTTACCCATAGCAAGTACGTCCCGTCATTGATGAGAGGAGCCTAACAACCATCTACTAGTGTACCCTCCATGTTAACAAAATCCGACTACCATGTCAGAAGCATCTTATCCTCATTTAGAGGAGCCTCCAGGGGAGGGTATCTATCAATGGTGTACAGAAAAAAGGAATAAATTCTTACTTACTAAAATTCAAACTGAATTTAACTTTTTAAAATTGCTTTGAAGTATATGACTGTTTATCAAAATATATTTGCCCCATACTTAATAGTTTAGGCCCAGAAAAATGTCAATCCTATTTGACACATAATATCTTTTATTATTTACAAAAAAAGGTAAATAAATAAAAAAAAAGGCAAGGGGAGGTAGTAATAAAATCTAAAGAGTAACAAGGACACAGATTAGTTCTTCTTAAAATCAAACTTATTACAGAATCTTTAGTAGTCTGAACCGATAAGCTTTTACTCATTTATTTATTACTAGTTCCTATCCGCGACTTCGTACTAGTGGAAATTTTGATATGCACATGTGAGAATTGGCGGTCTGATCACAATGTAAAATGTTATTCACAGAGAAAATAATTCATATCCTTCTCTGATGTTATCTAAAAACATTCTAGTAAATTTTCATCGCCAATAGGGACTACACAAACTCTTGAATTTTCTACGCCAGTTGGGGTAACTTAATACAGATTAGAAATTTTTTATTTCTTTTATTCTGTGTCATTTTAATTCAAAAGTATTTTTAAATGAATCCAAAAAATTGAATAACGAACACTGTTTAGTTTTAAATGCATCAAACACTAGGAAAATAAACATAATAATTTGAAATAATCGATTGAAAACATGTTAAGTCTAACCTCATTAGCTAGATAAAAAACTAAAGTCTTACTCATTTGGTAGAGAGGAAATGAAGAGTTTTGGCGGGAAAGCTAGTGTTTAAATTCATAAAAAATTAACCACTCAATTAACCGTAATAAAAAAGCTAATGTCTTATTCCAGACTATAATCTATCTCTATGTTAAATTTCATTCAATTGGTCCGGTATGATTGACATCCGGATTGATTCACATTTATAACAGTAGTATATATGATACAATATCTAAATAACCCGTCAGATATCTGAGATTATTGGCTAAAATAAAAAGAATCGTTAAATAATCGGTCGAAACATGTTAATTTTAACCTCAATAGCATGGGGGAGAAACAAACAAACTAAAGTCTCACTCATTTGGTGGTGAGGAAATGAAGATTTTTGGCGGGATATTTAGTGTTTTAATTAATAAAAAATTAACTACTCAATTAACCGGAATAAATAAAAGCCTATGTCTTATTCTATCTCTGTGTTAAATTTCATTCAGCTGCTCCGGCATGATTGACTAAAATCATCCATTCATTCAAACTTTCACATTTATAACAGTAGTACAGATGATACAATATCTAAGTAACCCATTAGAAAGAAAAATGAATCGAAGATCGACGCCTTGCTTTTTGTCACTAAACACCCGACCCCCATTCCGACCACAGTCGTGTTTCTTCCCTCACCTCGGAGTTGACGAACGGTCTTACTTCCCACCTGTGGGAAATGTAACCCACTCCATAAAGATTCAGAGCAACAAGAACGATCCGAGGAACCTACCAATAAATCCATTTGCCGCTGACACTGACCCTAGCCCAGGGTGACAATTCCTCATTCGTTTCTCGTTCTGCACAGGCCTTTCTTTTACTCCCCTCTCTTCTTCTTCTTTTCGGCCTTTTCCCGTTATTGCTTACTTCTCCTCTCTCTCCGGCTTCCCCCCTTGGGACGGACCGTTCGTCAAGTTGGATGGATCTCTATGACCTCTTCATCCTAATGGAATGGCTTGTTTCCTATACAAGTACTTTCTTGTTGTAGAGTCTGCTTCAATTTCTGCCTTAACGTTGGAAGGAAAAATAATCTGGAAGGGACCGGTTGGAATTTGAATGGAAGGTAATAAATTGCAGTTTGAGAGTTTCACTGCCTGGAATACCTGGCGTTTCCGTCTAAAAGGAGGTTTGGAAATAACTCACCAGCTTAAAAGGAGATCAAGAATAGCGAGTGGATAATACATTTGCCTTTTTTTACAGAAGACCTAATACCTGCACCTAATTATGTTTTAAACGATTTATTAATTTTTTTCTAGGTGTTCAAAAGCAGTTTTTCACCAATTCCTCTAATTTTACATTCGCAAGTAATTTTTTAATTTTTTGCCCCAAGCAAAGTAATTAAGTATATAATTATTCAAAGAATATGAGGGTTCATCTTGTGCTTTAAGAATAAAATTAAAGTGGAAAGTTGACTTTTGTTCTAAAAATTACTAGAGGATTTATAACATTTCTGATGAGGGTCGTGGTGGTTTGGTTGTAAGTTATCAGCTCTTGAGCCATGAGTTTGAGCCATGAGTGGGAGATAATAGTGCTTCGAGCACTTAGTTACGAAAATCTCCTATTATAATGACTTATTACCTAAATTTTTTTTCTAATTTTGGGAGAGTCCCGGGGCGTCTGGACTCTTTATATATATGCCCTTGTCTTTAGCCAATTTTTTTAAAGTACTGATTTTTTTTTTGAAAACGCAGGTCATCCTCATTTTATTGTTATACCTATGTTTAAGCAAGAAATTCTTTGTATACAGCATTTTCGGGGGGGGGGGTTCTGGTGCTAAAATTATTAAGCTAAATGAAGTGACTCTGGAGGAAGCTATATAAAATTGGCCGTGTGAAAAACAGTATCCACTTAAATCGATCCCTGCTACTTTTAATGTTTGTCCTTCTGACTTATTAACGGTTATTGCAAAGCAAACTTTTACAGGAAACTGCAATCTTCTAGATTCAAAAGAATAGTCCAACGGAAATAGTGGAATGCGGGGTATTTAAACCAACTCTCCTCGAGCATATCCAGTAATTATCGTAGCTTCTATTACATACTTATTAAGTCTGGTCACTTGTAGTCTGGTGCCATTGCATAACTTTAGAAGGCAAAGGTTTAGTAGTAGCATTACTGGTGCCCCAACTTTCAGGTGAAGTGTGTGAGGAGGAAAATCTGGAATGAATTCATAAGATGCGTAATTTTTGCTTGATTTTTTTTCAAAATTGATCAGAGTGTCCCAAAGCAATGCCAAATTATGTACAAAAAAGTTTAGTCTCCTTTTTATTTACCAATGGATTAGATTTGTAATATTGAAGAGGAAAAGTCCCTAAATGACAAAAAAAATTAAATGCGCAGTGTGTTATCAGATTTTTACATTTCACATGATTTTGAAAAAATTATGCAATTTTATGTAAAAAAAAATTGATTAAGTTACTTGAAAAGTTTCGGTGTAATTAAATATTAAAAGCGAAATTTCGCCTCTTCGTTAAAAAAATTCGCCAAAAATTCAGTTTAAAAAATTCGATTTTATTAATTGTATTGCAACATACTACATGGTATTTTCTTTCAGGAAACATATTTTATGTATTTTCCCAGCTAAGCATCAATTTTAGAGGGCCGTTTAAGAAAGAGACTCGTCAAAATGGATTTTTTAAAAAACCGATATTTGATTTTTGCGTCGATGTTTCGTAAAATAAACTATACTTCCGTGGTCTACGATAGAAAGTCCATCCGATCCCCCTGCGACATTGGGTATTAGTTGAATGGACGCGTAACGATGGCAATTTTAAAAACGCGGTTTTACAGGACGAAACGATCGCTGTTCCGAAAAGCCGTGCTCCACTCGGAAAGTAGCATTACAGGTCTCAATTTCATAAAAATTAAGGGGTTTTAATTAATGTATCCCGAACTAATTGATTTTTCGAAAAATAAACTATCCTATCTTTTAAGTTGGATCAAACTGCAAGTAGTGTGTAAATTTTATTAAAATTGGTTAAGTAGTTTGGGAGTTCATCGCGGACAAACAACGTGACACGTAATTTATATATATAAAGATATACTGCTCTTAATATATTTGTAAATGGTATCCCAAAATCATCGAAAGATTTGAAAATGGGAAAATTCATGCAGTTAAGTGTTGAAATTCCTATTAAAAACCATTTGACATCTGATAGTTTCTGGCCAGTAAATATGGAGCTTTACACTATTAATACTACAACATTAATTACAATGTTAAAAATGGAGAATTGACCCTCTAGTTTGTGTGATTTAACACCGTCGGATTTCTTTTTGTGGATTTATTTGAAATCAAAGATCTATGAAAAAAGTGAGCAAGCACGTGTACATTGAAATAGATAGTTAAATGCAGCATCAACGAAATTCAGCCACATTTATACAAAAAGATCATTCAAACTTTTGACAAAAAGTACATTTGTGCCAGCAATATATGTTTCCCTACATCATCTTGTCCTTCGCAATTTACAATTCAATAAAATATAAAATTTAAAGGAATAAAACTATTATTTAATTCAAACCATACGTTAAAACGTTCTATCAGGTCTGCTATCAGTCGTCCATTTTTACTAATACTGAACTATCAGCTATAAAATGGTTTGTTTAATAGGACTACCAACACTTTACTGCACGAATAGGGGCAAATTCAGTTCTTATGCTAATTCTGGGACACCCTTTGCTATGTTTTTTGTAAATTTATTCTAAAGTACCTTATAAAATGTCACTATCGTTTCTTCAAATATCTTTATATTCGATATCTTTTGTATGAAATATTTCCTTTTATTTTTTAAAAGAAACTCATTGTAAATGAATAAACAGCGTTTGGATAAAAATTCTTCTTTTTAATGAAAGTCAAATCCCTTTGTTTCTTCAAACTCTTATGGCTATATTTATACTTGGTAAAGCAAACTGTGAAGGTAAAATGCATTTTTAACTTTTCCCCCAGATTTCTTAAGGCAAAAAACGGGCAAATATATTTGCTTCGCTGCTTGAAAGAAATAAGAGAACTTGTCTTCAACGAAAATAA
Source organism: Argiope argentata (assembly GCA_026289955.1). Classification (NCBI taxonomy): domain Eukaryota; kingdom Metazoa; phylum Arthropoda; class Arachnida; order Araneae; family Araneidae; genus Argiope; species Argiope argentata. The sequence continues at coordinate 1,081,506 of JAOUZG010045806.1, read as the reverse complement.
ATTTGTCGGAGTTTGTGTTCTTTTCAAAATGTTATTTTGTTTTGATGTAATGAATAATTCATGTATGTTGACGGAAATTTCACGTTATTTTACTACAAATGGGAGTGAAAGAAATTTACAACTAGCATTTAACAAACATTTGGAGCTTTTAAATTCATTAAACAAATATTTGTAACTTTTTCATGTGATATAAGAGTTGTTTAATTTCAAATATTTGATGTTTTATTCAGTGAGAACTTTTTCTGTTTGAATTAAATGAACAAAGTTATCAAATTTAATTATATATTATCATATTAATTCTTTTTATTTCTCTTATATTTCTTTTTCTTTGCTTTTATTCTTTAATATAATGAGAAAGAACATAAAAATATTTGAAGAATGCTTTTCCCGACAGTAATCTTTAGTATTTTTTTACTACTGATAAACTTGATAAGTATGAGACTTTCTGTATCAAATTAAATTTTTTGAATCTACGACAGATAAAGCTATCTTTCTGTTTACTTTATTTAAAGTTGAATTTTCGGGTACCTCTATATATTGTCCCCCTGTAAAACAAACTATTTAATCTAATTTTTCTAAATTTTACAGATATTTTTAACGTGAAAATATGCATATCAAAATAATAATTATTTTATTTAACTAAAAATCGTGAATACAGGCTTATATAAATAAAAAATTAAATTTTTGTTTTTGGATTTAATTCTCGAAAATATAATTGAAAAGAACAGAGTTTTATATCATTTTAATTGAATTAATGTTTTTTTGAAGTTCCTTTAAAAACATATTGCAAAATTTTCTATAAAAATGATTCCATTTTTCTGATAAAATAGAAACAAATCAATAATATAACATCAAATATTTCATAACGTGATTTTTTTTTCGTTTTCGAAAATTAAGGCAGAATATGGCATGTAATATCTGTACAAAATTCAAGAAAAAGTAAAGAGGCACAGAAGAACGAAAATTTACAGATCTATTAACGTTAGAAAAATATTTAACGGGACAACCTCATTTTCAACAGCTCTATGACGTCAAGGGATTTAATCTATTAAAAAGGTTGACAGACAAAATGAAAAGAGGATAAATTTACAATGCTTCTTATAATAGTGTGCTTAAATTTTTTATTGAGGGTATCGTTATCATGAATGATCATGCATGTCATACATAAGAACTTTAATGAAAAGAATAAAACAGCCATCGTCTCAATGAAATAATATAATCATTATTCTATAAAATACAGTTAATTGATAAAGACTGCAGTTTGTAAATATAACAAGCAATAAACAATAATAATAAAAATAATAAGCCTACAAATGTTTTCAACAAATTAGGAAATTGAATTTACCCATAATTATTTATAAAATCAATTGCTCCCGTATGTTTCTTTCTTACAATACCTTTGCTCTTTATGAATAAAAATTATCAAAAAGAATAAGATAGTGCTGATAATAATTAAATACCACACATGTAACTGTAACTGTTTTCCTAAGTCCTCACAGACCACAGCAATAAACAGTTAGTTCAAATCTTGGAAGCAGGCAGGATACACGATGATGCCCCGAGTACAATTTTAATTTATATTTTTTATTCAATGATATTTTATCAAGCTGTTTTGTCCCCTATTAAATCGTGTTTATGCCATTAAATATATTTAAACTTAGTCGGCAAGATTTATTGATTTTAATCGTCTTTCCTGACATAATTTAATTTTAGCGCCCTTATGGTCACAATCAGAGATTACTCTGCATTGTTCTAACTTTTTTACACATTGAAAAATTTAATTGTGTATTCTATCAAGCATGTTTACATTGACTATTTTTCGTTCAAAACCAAATAAATATCTATAAATTTAGTGTAAACATCAAATGCCAAATTTCAATCATCTAGCTCAAAGCCTTTTTGAATTAGCATGGTCATCGATAGACATAGTTTCAGAAATTTTTTTTACAATTTTTAGGACTTTTGGTCCATTAAAATTTCAAGTTACGTATCGCATTTATTTTGATGATTACAGTACTTTCTCTCTGCAGAATTTGCATACAAGAAAATAGGAAATAGATTTTTCAATTAAATATTTTTGATATTTAAACTGATTTTACTGGGATACTAACTGGATTATTTGCTGTTTTACATATTATTTTACTAAAAATACTTTATTTTGCTACTTTTAGCGAGGTTTGATCATTAAAAGTAAATAAGTCTGTAAAGGTTTTACAAAATCGATTCAATTAAAAGCGATCAAGGACTATTAAATACTTTATCCTTAATTTAAATCTCTATAAAGGGCACAATTTTTACTTTTACGTAAAATTAAATGTGCTATAATACATATATCGTAACGATAAAATGAAAATATATTTGACAATTTTGAACAAACTTATAATGAATAATAATTATTTAAGGATATGAATAAAGATTTAGTAGACTTAATGTTTTAAAAATATATTTTTTATAGATGACAATTAAGGAAAGTAAAATAAAATAATATTTTCATTCCATCTAATTTTAAAATTCATTTCATAAAAATTTGTCATTTTTGTATTGAATGACACTTTTGGATTTTATTTTATTTCATTTTCTTTAATTATAAGGTAATTAATAATCATATATTTATTCCAACATAATCGCCTTTTATGAATATTTCTATGCGAACCATACTGTTAACGATTTTAAATGAATAAGAAAAAGCGTAAAACCTAACTTTTAATTTAAAGAGAAATATTACTTCTATGAATTACACAAAATTAGCCACCGTTCTGGCATAGGGGTAGTGCGTCTCCCCCTTGATCTTGATCTCGGTTCGAGACCAAGTTCGGGCATGGTTGTTCTTGTATGTTCTATCTGCCAGGAGTGCGAATGTGCCAATTCCCCTTGTATAAAGGTGCTGTCTAAGCGAATGTTATGTGAGAAATCAAAAGTCTTACACTTGGCCTTAGTTGGCGCTACAACAAACAAGAGACGCTGAATAGGGTTTGTAGTTAGTGAAGGTCGCGGTACGAACCTGCGACGTTTGGGCCTGTAGCCGAGTATCATACCGATCGAGCAAAAGGGACCCTTCAGCTCGAAGGATATTATGTGGCTTATAAGGCTGATGCTACAGTACTCTCCTACCAGTGAGTCGGACGAAAGACGAACGATGTTGGAAGCGCCAAGCGTATGGCGAGCATGCGAGTTCGTTGGTGCGTCGAGTTAGCAACGGCCTTTTGGTATGTTGAGTTGGTGCGTTGAGTTAACGACGGTAGATGGCGCCACGACTGTTGCAGAAGGTTGCGTTGTCAAGGTCACCAATGTAGCGATTGAAGGTCGCGGTACGAACTTGCGACGTTTGGGCCTGTAGCCGAGTATCATACCGATCGAGTAAAAGGGACCCTTCAGCTCGAAGGATATTATGTGGCTTATAAGCCTGACGCTACAGTACTCTCCTACCAGTGAGTCTGACGAAAGACGAACGATTTTGGAAGCGCCAAGCGTATGGCGAGCATGCGAGTTCGTTGGTGCGTCGAGTTAGCAACGGCCTTTTGGTGTGTTGAGTTGGTGCGTTGAGTTAACGACGGCTTTGTTGGCTGGTAGATGGCGCCACCACTGTTGCAGAAGGTTGCGTTGTCAAGGACACCAATGCAGCGATTGAAGGTTGCGGTACGCACCTGCGACGTTTGGGCCTGTAGCCGAGTATCATACCGATCGAGCAAAAGGGACTCTTCAGCTCGAAGGATATTATCTGGCTTATAAAGATGACGCTACAGGTTAAATCACTGACTACCACAGCTAGCTTGCCCATGGTAAGTCCATAAAGTTTGTCCATAAGAAGCAACATCTAAAAATTATTTTAAAATATTGCAATTTTATGTATAAAATTATGCCACAAATAAAATTTTATTTAAAAACTATTAGAAAAGAAATAACATTTCTATATGAATGTATCACGGCTAAATAAACAAAAGAAGTTGATATCTCCGTTTCATTTGCTGTTTAGTATTTCTATATATATTTTTCTATTTATGTTAATAATACAGCGTTATTTTTTCACCTCTGTTAAACAGTGTTGTAAAGTCTTAAAATAATTTAGAAAAAACAAAAACAATATAATCATTTTATTGAACAACTAATTTATAATTCCTTGATTTATACAATTTATTTTAGTTCTTATACGGGTGTTTTTCTAAAATTCCCTGCAATTCCTCCCCCAACCTACTAATATGTTTTATATAATCGTGAAATAAAACATCCAATATTAAAAATATACAATAAAGCGTAATAGTTTTATCAATTAATATATTATTATTCATATAAACTATACACATTTCGTTTTGAAATAAGCATAAGATAATAATGTAATGGAATCTTCTTGAGCACATTTCTATATAAAATATTAGAATCAAGGATATTAAAAAAAATCCATATCGAGAAAAGATATTGAGATTTAGTAAAATTTTGGCATTCTTTTGAATGAAAACCGATTATTTGTTACTCGTTAAAAACACACTGCTGGATTTTCTAGCTCAAAACAATATTCAGTTCCTTGAAGGAAAAGCACGAGATTCTTGTCAAACATTTGCTCCGTTTTCCTTGAGAAATGGCGAAGGCCCGTCGGAATGCAGGCTAATCTGTCTCTCTGTTGTCGCTGGAAAAATGATGGATAGGTCCGTTCTTGACCAAATGCCATATCTGTCCACCAATGAATACCTAAACATCAATCATTATTTTTTGCATGTACTTCCTGGGATTATGCAATTTGTCTGCTTTGTTTAAGTTACTACTTTATTTTGAATGATAAATAGCATAGAATTGTTTTCGGGATGTGTAATAATGATTTAAAAATAATACAAAATACTAACATACGAAAATATCAATTTCTAAACAGAAATCACCCCCCTCCAAGTTATTATGGACTTCTCAGAATTATTTTGAGAATAAATTTGCGAGTGCAAGAACCTGATTTAGGATGACGGAGATAGATTAATTTCCGAAATAAGTTTAAATAAAAAAAAAGGTAAGGACTTACAAAAATATTCCTTACATCCTTCATTTCATTTTGAAAATATGTATTACTATTTAGTGTTTCAAATCTTTTAAGTTTAACAGTTTCTTAAAATTATACTATCACTGTTTTACAAGTAACAAAACAAAGCAAAAATAAACCCTTTAAAAATTTTCGAAGTTTTGAACTTTATTTCGATATTTTATATTTGTTTATTCAAAAATATAGAAAATACATTGAAGGATCTTGATTTATAAATATAATAATACAACAAAAGAGCTTCACTATCTACGAATATGTTAATACCATAAGAACATTATGAATGAAAAATGAATGTATGCTTATATATTCACATTATAATTTTTTTATATTAACTTCGTCTATACTAAAACAATTTTTTAAAAAATTGTTCTAGATCCGATTTTATAGAGCAAAAATCGTGTCAGGGGGTCTGTTGCATGCATAATGCGTCAGGATGAAATGTCCTCCCATTGGTTTGGTGTGGAGTGGGAGGTGCCAGCTCAGGTGTCACTCTTGTCGTCTGATCACGTTTCAAAATATGACGTCTATCCCAAAATAACCCTAGTATTGCTTTACAATTGGATGTTATTATAACTTAACTAAGCTACACAAAAAATATCAAAGTTACTTATTTATAACGTTGTTGACTGGTTTTATATTTAATTAATGGGATTTAAATACAGGAAGATTCAAAATCTGATATGCAAATTCTTAAAACAGTGAGAAATCAAACAAATAATTCAATACAATCCAATCATAGGTAAATTGAAACATAGATGTTCTAGAAACAATGATATGAATCTGTATATCAGCAGTTCTGATAGACTGGACCACCAACCATTCTGTCGATCTAATTAGAAATCTATCGTTGGAAAATTCATCAGGTACAAGCGATGCATAATCACATAGAAAACTTTATTTTTCTCATTGAAAGGTCTGGTTCACTCTGGACTTTGGTTTGTTTTTAGATTGCATGCACCTGATAATAGGGGTTTGAAGCATTTTCGTCAATATTTATTTACTGATATGTGCTGCAGTCTGTATGATCTCTATAATCAAAAGACCAATGTAGTTTAGATGCTATAATTATTTAATATACATTAATTATTTTTATTTGCAAAACGTTTTTTAATTATTATTCAGCATGGTCTTCTGATTAGACGGGAGTCAGTTCACATACCAAATGATCTGTAACAATAGCAGTCGAAATATTTAAAGATATATAAAGATATATAGAAGACCAAAGTAAGGAGTTATAAATTCTTTAAGTAGCAGTGGTAGCTCGCATGTAGACAGGCACTTCAAGAATATGATTAACGATTGAATTTAAAACTTATAAATGTGGTTCCAAAAAGAAACAATCTCATTTATAAGACTTGATTTCTTTCTTTCATCAAATAAATACTATTACAGATACACAGATATATACAAATTACAGATACACAAATAAAATTCATGGTATATAGTTTGGCGACCTAGAAGAGAGGAAGATTTAAACTAGAGGACAGTTTGTGCTGTATTAGGAAATGATAAGAGAAGAAACAGAAATAGATGAAATGATGATGCCGATGAATTCGATGAAAGTTTATTACTCAATGACATTTAACTGCACACACACTGTGACATAATGATATTATAGCAACTTTTCAAAATTAGAAGATTTTGCAAAGATAGGTGGTAGGGAAAATTTTATATTCGATATTTGGGCACAGGTGCAGAGACAGAAAATCCTAAGCAATATAGAAATTTTAAAATATATATTATGAGTGAAAAACGAAATTGCATTGGAACATACTTTTTCTTTTCAAATTACATGTTACAAGAATAAAATTCATGAAAAATCATATTACTTATTATTTTTTAAATCATATTTATTTTTCAAGTACACAAAGGTATGCAGAAAACAGTATAAGGGAAAAAGTATAGAGATAATGATATAAGGGAAAAGGTATATAGATAACGATATAAGAGGAAAAGATATATAGATAACGATATAAGGTAAAAGGTATAGAGATAACGATATAAGGGAAAAGGTATATAGATAACGATATCTGTTATATTTCATTTTACACAATTATATAAAAAATAAAAAAATGGCTGTTTTTTATATTTTTTATCGACATTATTAGTTTTTGGGAGCATTTTAAACATGTTAAATAAGTACAAGTATAAAAATCGCTCTACAAATTCTATATATATTTCTCTTGGTATATTAATATATTTTGAAATAATTTCAAAATTCCTTATTACTAGAAAAATTAATTATAATAGAGCATACACATAAGAATAAGCTGAAAAAGAACTTCCCTCGAAAATATTTTATAACCAATCATAAGCATCATTAAAACCCCTTTCTGCTTCATTTAAAAGTGTCAGGAACTTTGCTTTGTACCTGAGATCAGTAGGTTGAATGATGTTTCGAGCATTGAGTTTAAAAACCATCTGCTAAACCTTGTATAAAAGCTAAATACTAAAAAGGAGATGCAGTCACTCTAAGAAATAGCTGAAATATTTTTAAAAGTATCCGCTAAAACAGGCTGAAAAAGGTGCACGTGCAGTGAAGGGCACGAAACTGGCAGCTACAGGGTCAATCCATTCGATTGAACTAAAAATAGACTAAGGATGATCGAAAGTCCGTCTACAGTGGTCTGACAGACATCACTTTCTCAGTTAAGAGTTAAAATGCGCTAGATGCTTCCTATATTCTCTATATTACTAATCCAAAAAGCTGGCTGACCAGTGCTTCCTTTTACTTAGGATGCGGCTACATTCCTTGAACAATTCAATTGAACTTCTATTTAACATACCTGTTCATCTGATGAAATATTTTGCTTCATTTCCCAGCAGCCTCTCACATCTGCACCGTTTCTGATTGAAAAATTCTTCAATACAAATTTTGTATTTCCTTGAGTTGATTTTTACAAGTCTGTGCAAAATTGCTTGATGGTTAACTCTTACTTCAAGTAGACATCTATAACTTCCACAGTAGTTCAGAATTTAGTCGAATATTATTATTTTTTGGTTATTATCGGGCGAAAACAGGATTCTATAATGAATCGAGGTTTTAAAGCCAAAATGAGTAGGAAAAAAGGGGGATTTATCACTTTTGATTTATTTTTTGCTTTTAGGATTATTAGAAAATGATTCAGAAGGTTGTCACATTTGGTGATTTATCACAAAAAAATTCATTTAAAAATAGAAATTTAATTTGTAATTCAAAACTTAAAGTCAATGACAACTTTGTTGCATTTTTTGATGCTGTTAAAATGTTTTTATCATATGAGAATATGTTGTTGTATTGGTTCGAGGTTTTTGGAGCCACAAAAGAAATGTTATGGCAATTGGTGATTTTTTACTTTTGGGGCATCTATTTTCTGCTGTTAGGGTTATTAGAAAATGGTAAAGATGTTTGTCACATTTGAAGACTTATCATCAACAAAAAGTTACAATATGGCATGGATATTCGCAATTTTCCCGATTCCCGATATATCGACGCATGCGTATTCTGAAAGTCACATGATTGTTTCACACTATTTTAAATTTAGTTATGGCTTAAATTAATTAAGACAAACAATACCTTAAAGTAAGAACGTTCTAGCATAATAACATGAAATTTGTGATAGCAAAGTTCAATTTATTTGGGCTTGTTTTCTGCGTTTTATCACATCTTTTTATAAGTACTGGGAATTTTAAAAATCCCATTATTTTTTAATGCTTTTTTGAACTTCAGTTAAAATTAATTTAATAGAATACATATGACTGAAATTTATGCATGTATATGATGTTTTTCAGAATAATTCCGTTTAATTGAATAAAATATTGAAAAAGGTTTATACATATTCATTATTATTTCTACATGATGATTAAAAATTGCTTCTAAATCATAACCCTCAATGGTCTGTTTTGTACATTTCATTCCTCCAAAAATAATGTTGAACATGGCTATGTACAATTACGAATGTTATTGGTATTCAAGAAAGCTGAAATGTGACAGACGCTTCCTTATTCGATTAGAAAATGTAACTAGTATGCTCCTTGAAATGCTTCCTAGATGCACCTACACGAATCAGAACTTACAAATTAGAATCTAAACAAATAATATAAAAAATAATTTTATAAAATCAATTCCTACTTAGGTAATTATAATTTTTTAAAATTTAAGTTACTTTGTACAAAATAATTAAAATTGTTGTTGTTCTCGTATTCCGCTTTACAATGGAAGGAGGAGTACAGTAGCTTCTGAGCGTATGGACCCCTGAGCAACCAAGGTCAGAAATCTGAGTTTTATCTCAATTACGTCACAAACCCCTTATTACTGGATGGTCTTCATTCATGCAGTTCATTTAATCATTCACTGATCTTAATTTAGATCTAGAACAGAGAACGATCACCTCTGACTCAGTACCCCCAGTTACATTACTCTCTACATGGAGAACTTTGTGGCCATGATAGATTTAACCGCCACCACTTACGGAAAATCTGCGGCTAGCAGGTTTGAATTCGCAACTCAAGGGATGCAACCAGGCTATACCGGCCTAACAATTACACTTACTATAAATAATTGATCAAAAGATTATACTAGCGTTAAATTTCCGACACAAATTGAGGATTCAAAGCTAATTGTGGCAAAAATGATTGAATTTTCTTCACTAATTAGCGTAGCACAATACAGATAAGAAATTTTTAATTTTCTTTATTCTGTATTATTTTAATTCGAAAGTACTTCAAAATGAGTCGGAAAAATCGATTATTTAAAAATTTTTAGTTTTAAATGCATTAAACATTATGAAAATAAGCAGAATAAGCAGAACCGTCCCATCGTTTAAACAAATGTCATTTCGAAAAAAAATAATCACAGGTGTTTATTTTTTCAGAAACTCTTCACAGAATTTCTGCGATTGTAAAAGCGAAACACATCATTTTTGTAGTTCCGTCTCAACTTTACACACACACACACACACACACACACACACACACACACACACACACA
>JAOUZG010045806.1:1049593-1060257 GCA_026289955.1 Argiope argentata | reverse complement strand
ATATATATATATATCACTATTTATATATATATATAAATAGTGAGAGAGAAAGAGAACTAACAGTAAGAATTGAATAAACAATGCATTGCAGTTATAATATCAAAACAATAATAAAATAATACAGAGCGTGTAATCAGGTGAATAGTATTAGTTATTTCAAATAGCTAAAAATGCATCTTTTACTTTTACAGTAACGTCAATAGCAGTAGCTCTTCATTAGTTAGAGTAAACGAATGAAATCTGCCCCAAGAGACAAGTACATTTACCTGATGTAGGTTGGAATCTTTCATTTAATGGGACATTTGTAAACAGTTTACTGGAACTAATTGGATGTTCTGTGAATTAACTGACTTCTACACTTTAATTGTAATAAGTATATATTTTTATGTGATAAAAGAGTAATTTGTAGGAACTAATTTTATTTAACTCATATAATTTTATTAAGTAACTGGGTGAAAGTATAATAAATATATTCCTTTTTAATAACAGCCAGAAAAATCAGTATCTTGTTCAAACAACCTGACCGTTAACATTTCAATGATAGCAACGAGATATCTCGTCTTTCCGATACTTTCAACTGCCGGTTTTTGTGGCTAAAATTTATCTCTTCTACCATTTTAGATGGGTTTTTTTTTTGTAAAAAAATGTCACCCACCAGAAAAATCTTTATTTGTCTTTTCATGGAATTTCTATTTAATTTATCATCGGCGATAAATGTGCTAAAAATGACTATTTTTCATTATTATATCTGTTTGTTAACATTATAATTAAAAGAAATGAATTAGAGCAGCTGAATTCAGAAGTAGTTTTATCATCATTCTTGTAGCTTTTTGATAAACATAAACTGAAATATATAGAAACGAAGTCAGAGTGCATTTGTATACGTGTATAAGTCTAAGACTTAAAATGATACGTATGTGAAACTTAGCATACACTTTGCATTTTCGCTTGGCCAAGTAAGGCCCTTAAGTCAGGGCCTTGCCAATTAACATAATTTTTGGAACATTGATATTTAAACAAAAAGGACTCAAGGTGATACATTTGTGAAACTTTGCTTTCACTTAGGATCGTCGAATGGCCAAGTGATGCCTTTGCCTCACAATAATAACTAACCTCCAGAATTTTAGGAACATTGAAGTTTCGGTTATATCTGTGAAGAAAAGCCATTCCTTTTTTCATATTGATAAGGCTTACTGTTAGTCTTAAATTATCTACTTCACGACGATTTAATGAAACTTTCTATATTCTCGGAAGTGGAAATATTGCAACTAAAATATAAGCCTGTCAAAGACTTATGATTTATTCAAGAAAAAGAAAGTGTTTTAAGAGCTTATTAGTTTTGCATTATCATATAAAGCAGCACAAAAGCATGTCATTATTTACAGAATTTGGAGGGACATTTGAACACTGCTAGAGCATTGGAGAGTATAGCAAAAAAATAATTAGTGAACACAAGAGTTCATGGGATTCAGTGTTCTGTGCTACTATTTAAAAAATAACCTGTTACGCATCAGCAGAAAAGTTTTTGTGTTAACTGAAGCTTAATTGTTTCCACTTCAAATTAAAAATCAAATCGAAAAAAAAAACATCGAGTGACACAGGATACAAATGACATCTGATATAAAGTTTTTATAATAATGTGTTATATGACTACGAAAATGGAATTCTTAAAAATATTAGGCTGAAGAAACTTTTAAGAGAATGTGAAACATTACTTTTGATGTACCAGCTGGTCACCAAAGAAGGTCAGTAGGAGTTTTACAAAGATAAGTAACATTTTTTATTACGTCATTCAAAAATTAATATAATCGTTATGCAGCAATACACTTTTCTTTTCACTGTTTTCTTTTTACTTTTCACATAATGTTGTTCTGTTCACTGTTTTAATTCGTTTCTTCACAAATATGAAAATTAATTGAAGAGTTAAATTAGGCAATTTTTTATTATAAGAATGCTAGTACATTCATTAAGATCTTGGTGACAAATGATCCTAATAGTTAGAGTATTTAAACAAATTTTCTGAATAAAAAACATTGATTATTATCCAACATCGAAATTGTATTATTATTATTGATCATTTTTAAATATAAATATCATTAACGAAAAACGTTCGCATTTTCTAAATAGGAGGGTTATCATGAAAGAAATTACAATAATGTCGCAGAAATATTGCAGATTTAATATCACTGGAAAGCAGATTCCATAAAATATAAACAGATCTAGATTTCATCAATTTTTTTCTTGCGGCGGAAGAATTAATAGATATGAATGATTAGAAAACCGATTCTCTGTTTGAAATGAAAATAAAAGTCGCGAAAGAAATGATAGCGATTGTGGTTAAGATCCTCCTTCCTCCGCTAGTACTTTCATTGTAGATTTTATTTTAGATGAACTAAAAACCAAGCTCCAAAAAGCCAAACAAACCAAACTCGAAACCAAGATTGATGAAGAAAACAATACTATCACTCGACTGTGAGCGAAATATCTCTTTAACTAGACTTCCTGATTTCTTTTAGTTAGAAGAAATATTTTCTACGCTGGACGTATTTTCTTTGGTCTGTTTATTAGTTTTTCAGAAAGTACTTATCGCATGTCTATCAGGTTTAAACTTGCCTAAAGTTTGACAAAAGCAGTCTTTGTATCTTAATTTTTTTTCTTTTTGATTCCTTTTATATTAAAAGTATATTATTTAGTTTTATAATTTTAATTTGCAGGTCAAATAGTATGTAAGCAAATACTCCTGGAGACCAACGTTTTACTGAAATGCTTCTAAATCTTTTTTTAAAATTATTTCATTGCTAAAATGGTGTTAAAATGTTCAGTTACAGAATTGAATTTATATGTATGCTGTTATTAATTTTCATATTGAGTAATAATTCATGCCCGCTTTGTTCCAAATATAAAAGTGTACCAAAATATAAAATGCACAACATTATATTTCCAGAAAAATAAATAATGCTATTGAAAGAAATGTATTTTGATAAGCCTGAGTATTTCTGATAGTATTTCATTTTTATTTTTTACCTCGATGCTGATTTTGTAGAATATATTCAAGTGAAACTTTCCTACATATAAAGTATTAACAATGTTTGAATGTTAAGCCTAAATTTGGATTTTCTGAAGAAAAAAAAACATTGATTGTAATCTAACATCGAAATTATATTATTATTATTTATCTGGATTTTCTGAAAAAAAACACTAATTATAATCCAAAATTGAAATTATATTATTATTATTGTTCATTTTTATGTATACGAATGTTATTTGAATAAATTACTTTCATAAAAAAATGAGAGAATTGAAAATTTTAATTGAATTGGAAAAAAATGTATCAATTATTATTTATTTATATGATAAGTAAAATAATGTATATTTTTTAAATAATAATGTCTGCTAATTTTTTAATAATTACAGCCAGAAAATGTGTTTTGTAAGGATATTTTAAAATGATGTAATAGATGCGGATAAAAAATTATGTGGGAAAGTTCACAATTTTGCATAGTATTTTTCCAACAGAACTTTAGTTTTGTTATTGAAATATTTATCTCCACCAATATATATTGTACCGGGTGTCCAAAAAGTTCCCGTACTCCAAATTCAAAAAAATTATTTTTGATGATTTTTTCAAGTATATTAAATTTTGCCATACGAGTTATGAAACCATGGACATGCTTGAAGCTTTTTTCGGTGATAGACTTATCTTAAAAAATCTTTGACCACCCATGATCCCTCGATCCCCTGACCACCCCTCGATCCCCTGATCTGACCATGCCGGACTTTTTTCTGTGGGGACATTTAAAGGACAAATTTTACGAAGGTGATCCTCAAACAATAGATGATTTAAAAATCGCAATTACCCAAAGGATACAAGAAATCACTTCTAGCAAGTTAAAACGCGTTTCGAAAAACAAGCGCAAACGAGTTCAGCTTTGTCTCCAAGAAAGGGATGGACATTTTGAACATTTATTATAAATGTAAGTTCAGTATTTTTTCCTTAGTTATATTAAAAGTGCTTTTTATTATTGGCATAAAAATAATTCTTTTTAAACCTATTGTTTTTGTAAAAAAAAATCACAAATCATCAGTATGGGAACCTTTTGGACACCCTGTGTTTTTCTTGTATTTCAAACTCATAAAATGAAAGATTGAAGAAGTTGAGATGATTCCTTGGTTTAGATTGGTTAGGATTTTTTGATACAATAGCGATGTTAATCAAAGTGCCAATCAAAGTTTAAAAATCATATCAATATATACAGAATATTAATAGAGGAAATGTCAAATGTTTAAAAATCTTAAATACTATATTTCGATTTATGTTGCCGTTGTGTTCCGCTTTACAACTGAAGAAGTGCGGTAGTTTCTGAGGATAGGGACCCCTAAGCAACAGCTAAGGGTAGGGATCCCTGAGCACTAGCTAAGGGTAGGGATCCCTGAGCACTAGCTAAAGGTAGGAACCCCTTAGTACTAGCTAAGCGTAGGGATCCCTGAGCACTATCTAAGGGTAGGGATTCTGAGCACTAGCTAAAGGTAGGAACCCCTTAGTACTAGCTAAGGGTAGGGATCCCTGAGCACTAGCTAAAAGTAGGGATCCTGAGCACTAGCTAAGGGTAGGAATCCCTAAGCACTAGCTAAGGGTAGGGATACCTGAGCACTAGCTAAGGGTAGGGATACCTGAGCACTAGCTAAGTGTTGGGATCCTTGAGCACTAGCCAAAGGTAGGAAACCCTCAATACTAGCTAAGGGTAGGGATCCCTGAGCTCTAGCTAAGGGTAGGGATCCTTGAGCACTAGTTAAGGGTAGGGACCCCTCAGTACTAGGTAAGGGTAGGGATCATTGAGCACTAGCTAAGGATAGGAACCCCTCAGTATTAGCTAAGGGTAGGGATCCTTGAGCACTAGCTAAGGGTAGGGACCTTGAGCACTAGCTAAGGGTAGGAACCCCTCAGTACTAGCTAAGGGTAGGAACCCCTCAGTACTAGCTAAGGGTAGGAACCCCTCAGTACTAGCTAAGGGTAGGAACCCCTTAGTACTAGCTAAGGGTAGGGATCCCTGAGCACTAGCTAAAGGTAGGAACCCCTTAGAGCTAGCTAAGGGTAGGGATCCTTGAGCACTAGCTAAGGGTAGGAATCCCTCAGTACTAGCTAAGGGTAGGGATCCCTGAGCACTAGCTAAGGGTAGGGATCCTTGAGCACTAGCTAAGGGTAGGAACTCCTCAGTACTAGCTAAGGGTAAGGATCCCTGAGCACTAGCTAAGGGTAGGGACCCCTCAGTACTAGTTAAGGGTAGGGATCCTTGAGCACTAGCTAAGGGTAGGAACTCCTCAGTACTAGCTAAGGCTAGGGATCCCTAAGCACTAGCTAAGGGTAGGGACCACTGAGCTAACTTCTATTTCATACACGTCACAATGTCTTTTCACTGGGTGGACTTCATTCATGCATTTCATCCATTCATCCACATGTCGTAATTTAGATCTGGAACAGAGAACGATCATCTCTGACCAGTAACCGGAGTATTGGTTCCAGTAACGGAGGTTCTGTAACCGGAGATCTCTACTGTAAGGAGGTGATCCTCCCCCATATACCGAGGTGCCATTGGAGAATATTTCGCTTTTAAGGATTATAATACACGGCCACATCGGACTCCTGCTGTTCAGCAGCTACTGGAAAATGAAGATATCCCTCGAATGGATTGATCAGCGTGCTTCCCTGATTTAAGTCTCACAGAGCATGTGTGGGATGTTTTGGGAAGACGCCTTGAGGTACGATTACATCCTCCGGGGGACACCCAAAAACTGAAACAGATGCTGATTAAGGAATGGGCACTCTTACCTCAAGAACTGTTGAACAATTTAGTGCTTAGTATAGAGAAACGATGCGAATCAACTATTGCAGTAAGGGTATTACTCTAGACATAGAGGACTTTGTGATCACGACAGATTTAACGTGAACTAGCCACCACACTCACGCACATTTGGAGAGTATTCTGGCGAGGTTTGAATTCGAAACCTAAGGAACACAAGTCCAACACTCTACCAACCAGGCCATCCCAACCTATTCCGATATGTATAAATTACAATATAATTAAAAATACTATAAATATACGATATAATTAAAAATACGATAAATATACGATATAATTAAAAATACGATAAAAATACAATTAAATAAAATGTAATTAAAAATACGATAAATATACAATTAAATAAAATGTAATTAAAAATACGATAAATATACAATTAAATAAAATGTAATTAAAAATACGATAAATATGCAATATAATTAAATAATATGTAATTAAAAATACGAGAATTATACGATAAAATTAAATAATATGTAATTAAAAATACAATAAATATACGATATAATTAATAATTCGATAAATATACAATTAAATAAAATGTAATAAAAAATACGATAAATATACGATATAATTAAAAATACGATAAATATAAAATTAAATAATATGTAATTAAAAATCCAATAAATATAAAATTAAATAATATGTAATTAAAAATACGATAAATATACGATATAATTAAATAATATGTAATTAAAATAAAATAAAAATACGATAAATATAAATTTTATCCACTCATTTGAGGGCATAAAATTTAATTGGCTTTAAAATGCAGAAAAAAATGAACCCAAAATGATTTCTGAAATAAAAACTGGCTACTAATGAGATTTTTTTTCTACTCATAAAACCTAAATTTTTTCTACTCTAAAACCTTTCAACTAAGGAAACCTTAATACGAATAAATACTGAAAGGCTAAATGAAACGCCTAAATGAAATACAACAGAGTTTCTGAATATTTTTATGACAATATTACTGCATTACAGATAAAAGAAGTTTTTTTTTCACATTTTTAAGAATATTTATGAAATGCAAAACAGAACTATTTTAATGCCAATATAATTTAATAATCTAACAAACCATGTAAGATTATTATATATTAATATTACTGGGTGTTTTCTTTTAATGGTCTGGGAATTTCATATGTTTCAATTTAAAACACGAGACTCATACAATAAACTCAAAAATTAAATTGATGATTATTATCCAACGTTTTTTTTTAGTTTTTAGTTATAATAATATCCCACTGTAAATCAACAATAGGAGTGCTTCGGGATGGATGTCGTAATTTTGAAACATGGCCAGATGACAAGAACGACAACTAATATGCCTTCCTTCTTCACCCTAGTGGGAGGACGTTTGACCCTGATGAATTTAACGTGCAAAATAACCCCTAATGCGATGGTTCTTCGGTGGAATCGGGTCTTGAACCGAGACCTTAACAACAGGCTACCTGGCCCTTTTTATTATATAAAATTAAATCGATGGACCATTCCTTGATGATAATCGTATTTCATGTATTCGATTTTGAAAATATTTCAACTATTCATATCCAGATAATTTTCTCAACACAAGTTTTATTGAAGATTGCATATATTTTAACATTATTATGGATTGGAATGTTTGTTAGAGCTGTTAGTAGGGACATTTGACACTAATTAGGGTAGAAATCCCTAACATAAACACCTTTATTCCTAGCTTAGGAGAAAATTAAGCATCTTAATTTATCAATACTGCAAAACTACTGATTTAACCATGTTGCATGAGATTTAAAAAGCTGCTTAAAGAGTTACGGAAGAAAAAGTCAGAGCACTCTACGAATTTGCCTAAAAGTGCTCATTGAGATTGCTCTTTACATCTCTGATTCGGCATTTGTTATTGACAAGTCATGTTCACGGCGTCATGTGCTACTCTCCCATTCTATAGCATCTGATTAACTCCACTGTGACGGTCGAAATGCGATGGAGTGCTGGTATTGCTAAAATTCAAAGCGAGTTAGCAAGCAGCTGAAACTGAATGGGGGACAGTGATAGTTAAGATACGAAGAATTCGTGCATGATGTGTTAGATATAATTAACATACAGAGTCATGAGTCATCAATCATGATTCTTTTTATAATGAAGGAGCAAAGACAACGGATGACAAATGTTTAATCAGCTTGCGGATGATATTCGCAATTATTCGGCAGTTATATTGTGATAACAACATGGAATTTAACTCTGTATAATATTGAGAGTTATTACATTATAAATTATTATAATTTTATTGATATAGAAAAAACCTCAAGGTTAAAGAACTTGAAAAAAGGAAAAATCCCTAATGAAGAAATACAGTTCTAATTCAGTATCGAATTGCTTTTATCTCGCCAGGTAGATTATTTTGACAGAGAACACATATTTTCATGGGGTAATATCCGCTTAACCCTTTCACTTCTACTCCAGCCCAAAACGGCCGCCCGAGTTTTGTACTAATGGGTCTTTTTTTGGAGTGACTTCTTTTTCAAAAGGAGAATACAGAATGTAAAACTTGAGTATTATTAGTGATATCTTCCTTTATATCATGCACTCCTCTTTTGAAGTAGAAACCGACTCATAAATTGCTTATTACTATTCAACTTTAATGCCCAATGAGACCTTTTATTCTTGAAAGGGCTGGTTTTAAAGTTATAATGGGATTTATATTGATAACATTACAAAACTTTCTCGGGAGAGTTGGTTGGAGAGTATGGTTGTAAACGATATATGGGTTTAATTCTAATTCAGCAGAAATTATGGGATATAGCCAATCATGTAAGTAGGGCTTCAAATTCTTGAATATTTCTATAGGAATGCAGGGACATTAACCACTATAATTGTTAATTATTATAATTGTGCCTTTTTGATAACAAATATTATTTGCGTGGTTATTAATACAATGCCAGGGGGTCAATTATTCGTGATATTCCACTGATCATGTCTTGTAGGAAGTTTTAAATTTCGCTTTGTGTGTCACTTGTTTTAGCAAAACCGTTTCCAGAAAGATGAATTACAATTCGGATCTAGAATAAAATTTTATTTTCCCATGAAATCTCTACGTTGTAATGAAATTTCTGAGTATTATTTTTAATTTAGTCATTTTAATGAGAATTCAAACAATTGAAGAGGCCTCAATCAATTAGGCTTAGAATTATCTTAAATTGGAGGAAAATATAGAGGTATAACATATTATCTAGAGGTAATATCCACTATCAGATTGCATATAAGAACAGAATAATAAATATATGATGCAGAATAATTACGCTTTAATACCAAAAGAAATAATCTATGCCATAAACATTTCTTATTATTCAGGTTATTTGTCATATCTAACATAATATGTAACAAATCGCAACAAGACAGAGACAATGCTCTCCATTTAGATTCGAAAAACTTATCATGAATTTTAGCAATTATGGAAACTTCTCTGAGTCACAATAATGGGATTATTAATCAAAGTTTAGGCAAGAGTGATTTTCAGAATTGAAATTATTACGCGTTAATTACAAGTTTTGAATTATGGATTGGGTCAGACGTTTGTCTATTGGCAGTCTTTTAATACTCTTCATTTGATGGTAGTTTCCTTCTCTTCATGGTGTGGTTAGTGTCATTTAATTCCATTCATTTGTGCCTAGTGTTAATATTTTTTATATAAAAGATCATCTGGTGATTGTTTTCGAAATAGCGTAGACCACCCTTGAATATGGTTAAATAAAGCGAATAACAAATTTTTTTCATCCACACTTTGAGAAAATATTTTTTTGAATATAAAAAATTAAATTATTCAAATTTTATAAGTACTAGTTCCTCATAATTTTCTTATTTTAAATGTTTATCACTATTCACATATACATAAAACATGACTAAAACGCACTGTTGAAATCTTAACTTTTAATTAATGACTATTCGTGTTTACTCTAAGATTCTAATGGAACTAAACATTTGAACTTTTGAAATTGATTATTGATTAAATAGAATTAATTGATCGAGTTTCAATAAATACTAATTTTTCCTTAAATCCATTATTTGAAATATTATTTACTTCAATATAATTCAAATTTTATAGTAAATTCTTGCATTAAATTACAGTTCTTTAATTTTTTTTCAATATTTCCCAATAGGCACCGTTTCCAAGGACCACGGATGCTAGAAATAACTATATTTTTCTTCTATTCTAAGCATTTCTAAAAGTAAAAGAGAAAAAAATGCTATAATACTATTACTATACGCCCATGAAAAGTCTGTAAAAAAAATAAAGACCTATACTGGAAAAAGGAATATTTGTTCACGTAAAGATCAGAAAGAATTTCAGAATTTTATTGAAAAAATTTCGAAGGCAAGCTATTTACAAGAATTTTATAGAAGAAAAGTAAGAATATTTCACATATTTCCTATGATATAAATCTGATTTTGGCAATAGCAATTTAAAATGTGAGCAAATATTTTTATTTCTTACTTTTTTTTCGATTTTCAAATGACAGTGTTGAAGCTGTTTCTTATGGCACTTGTCAGGGACAAGCTCACTGAAGTAGTCAGCGAATTAAGCCTAATCAGTTTCTTGTTTTGTAGTAGCGCCCACTAGAGACAAGAGAACGACTTTTACTACACACATCATATTCATTTGCACAGCCCGTTTTTACAGAAGCGCACATTTACACATCTTAAAGATAGAACACAGAAGAACAACCATGCCCAAACCGGGACTCAAACTCGGAACACCCAGGTCACGGGGAAGACATGCTGTTCCTATGTCAGGTTGCTGGTATAGTGTTAAAGTAATAACAATTATTCCATGTT
>JAOUZG010045806.1:1016105-1029593 GCA_026289955.1 Argiope argentata | reverse complement strand
TCAGATCATGGACGGTTGACGGGTAATTGGATGAGTAGTAAAAATAGTATTGTTATGACATTCCTATGTTCAAAATGAATCCTTTTCAATATTTATCTTCAGAAGGGTATTGGCATCTAAAATATTTAGAACTTCTTTCTGGTCACTTTTTAACGCGTTTTGTTGATGAAATACTGAATAAAAGCTTTAATTCAGTTGCAGTAATTCACAGAACACCAATATATAATTCCTATGAGAATTAAAGTGTCAAACAGTCATTCATGCATATGCTATTTGTTAATAGCATCTGAGGCAAAAACTCACTTTCAGTGTTTATGTAGTATACTCAGGTTGTTTTCAGATTCTTTTCATTGCAAAAATGAAAAGTTTCCCTTTTCGGGATTTATTTTTTAAGGTTTTTGGACCACTCAGAGAACAGCTCGTTAATTTAATAAGCCTTTATAATAGATTCAGGTAATTTAATATTGATTTTTTGTTATCAACGATTTTATAGATTAGTTCTTTATCAAAACTTCTAAGGTTGCCATTGAGGTTGCATCTCGTATACATAAATAAAAGGAAGAATAATCTTTCATAAAAATGTTTTACCATTTTTTAACTAAAAGTGTTTAACTAAATTAACTAATTGTTATATTATTATGCGTAACAAGTTCTTTATCTGTTTTTCAGCCAGGTGCTTAGTCTTTACAAATTCGCTGTTGATGAGAACTTCGAAGATGAGATCGGCGAATCAGTTAGGGAATTCTATTTTGCATGTGAGGTCCATTAAATATTATTTCATATTTATTTAATATCTTTAACGTCCCAACTATATCCCCTCTTTCCATCAATCATAAATTAATTTTGACAATATTTTACCCATAATAGAAAATTTAAAACTTCATTTTTCTTTCTTTATATTTTTTTACAGGTGCAATGGAGACGTTGCAGGATTTGTATCTCCTTTCCTGAATGGTTAGAAAAATTCTGCAATCCATTATAAAGCAGCATCCATTCAAAATCCATGTGGTGCAAAAGCTGCACTAGTATCCAAAATAATGCTTTTATTTAGTTTTTGCCTGTACCTGTTCATAATATTTGTTTATAGTGAATGGCAGTGGAATATTTTTTGATAAGATGAAGTGCATTTTACCATAAAACTAAAAAAATGCCACAAATGGGGCTCTGCAGGTCCTAACAGTGTGAGTGAACAGGCTCTACATGCTATACAGGCAGCTATCTAGAATTGAAATGATTATCGGAATTCCTAAAAGTGTGTACCAATGACATAGAGCTCTGCCTGGAAACATAGAGCCTAGAAGAAAACATAGAGCTTTGCCTGGTTTATGAGCACGAAAAACACCATTTTGCTGGAATTCCTCAAGAAACATTTCGCGCTTAAGTTGAATACACTATAAAATCTTTCAACAGATGATTATAGCAAATAGAATACATATTTCCAGGTATTGTCATTAAATAAAGTTATTTTTTAAATTGAATTGTTAACCCTTTATGATAAATTCATGTTTTGGTTGACATTTTACCAGTAAATTTTTATTTCTGATGCCATTTACCTATGATTCAAATAACTTTCATGCGTGGTTTCAATAAAACACGCGAGCCAGAGAGCTTTTTTCCGTACGTCCATATAAGGTAACTCTTATTAGTATAGTTATCCCGTTTATCTTAGGGTTACGAGTTATTACATTTTTTGGCATATTTAAATTTATAAAAGAAATAACTTATTGTAAAAATTCAAGCTATATATGCTTGCATATAAGCATAAATCCAGGCTTATATGCTAGATTTCACATGTACAAGAAAGATTTCCTCCATCCCTGAATAGATTCATTTTAATTATAAAAGTAATCCTCTATACCATTGGGTAATGAGTTATGATATATTAAAATCCATAAAGGGTATATTCAAATTCATAAATGGAATAGCTTATAATATAAATTTACCCCACATGTCAAAATTGAAACGAAAATTTTAAGAAGGATAGAGTGTTTATTACATCTCGGCAAAAATGTTTCTCTCTCTACAGGATTGTTAAGCTAAAGTTTTAAATCTTATTAGAAATATAATAAATCATTCGGTTCATTATTAGAAGATATCGGCTTGATTAAGGCTGGAAGAATACTGAAAAGGGCATTGACATTCATACGTTAATGTTGCTGCTAAATCTTTCCTTTTTAGTGCTATGTTACTGTCAAATTTAATTTGATACATTGTTTTAACATGAAAATCCTGTATATTTATTAATATATCATAAAATTAACGATATAGTTTCTATGAATTCTCATATTCATTCATCATTCTTAATTCTCATATTCATTCATCCTTCTTAATTCTTATATTCATTCATTATTTCATAAATACTCATGATTTCTCATGAATTGTTTTATTAATTCTCAAATCCTTTTTTAGAATTTAAACTTTCATTACAAAATCAGCCATTGGAGCAACAAAGTTTTTGTTGATGTTAATTATGACATTTTGCAACCCCGCTGACAGACCTATCAGCGATTTAAGTCGAATGGGTATATCTTTTTTTTAGTAGAGTCAACTAGGGTCAAGAGTACGACTTAGACACAAACACGTCACAACTCTTTTTACTGGGCGGATTTCACTCATGCATTTTATTCATTCATCCACAGATCGTAATTTAGATCTGGAGGGGAGAACGCTCACCTACGAACCAGTACACCAGTGCTATTACCCTCGAAATGAGGACTTTGTGATCATGGGCTATTTAACGTGCGCCATCCACCACACACACGGAGAGTCTTAGGATGACGGGTTCGAACTCGCACCCCAAAGATACAAATCCAATGTCCTACCAAACTGGTTATCCTGAGAAATATTTTTTCTTTTTTAAAAATATTTAAAATTATATTTAATAATTATAACCCAAGAATTTAGTAAGTATAAATTAGTAAAAAATAGGTATGTAAAAAGTCATTTACTCACATTTGGTTTAACTAGTTATGGAATTCTGCGAACCCTACATTCCTTTCTGCTTCAAGAGAGTTATTAATCCCAGTTCAGTACGAGGAAGAGTGGTGCAAGGGACGGTAATCAAGACTCGTTAATTACAAATGCAGAATCGAGGATTTCGAAAGATACGTATCAGTAGGGAGCATCAGGGAAATGGGGGGGCTTTAAATATTATCAGATGGTGGTGAGTTCTGACTCTTTGTTCTGCCCCCATTTGAGGAAACATAATATCTTAATTCGAATCTTCGCTATCTGCAATAAGTCACAGATTTTTTCAATTGGTTAAAAATCCACTTTTGAAATCTTTATACATATTGTAACAACTTTATGATCATTTTCAATATGGTAAATTTTTAATACTCTAGATTTTCTTGCAAAATTGTCAAGCATTAATTTATCTAAAAATAATGAAGACTTATTATTATGATGGTGAAATTAAATATAATCCCTAATGCTGCATAGCTTTCATAATTTTCTTTGAAATATATGAAATTAAATATTTTAATTAATAAGATTTCATGACCAATTAATTATTTGATTGATATTTTGTCTTTTCTTGTATACGTATATTTATTGTATCAATTTTTATTTATATATTTTTCTAAATTGTTGAGAGCAGCAGAAATATTTTTTTAAAATTAAATAAATTAAGAACTTTTACTGTTTTTTTTTCAGAGGATTGAGATGAAAATGAAGATGAATAAGTGCCATCTGTTGTGTATTAGTTCATGATTAAGCTTTCACCCAATTTTGAGGCATATATCTAGATATTTTCGCTTTCAATATGTAAAATTAAATTTTAAATTTTGATGTTTTTATTAACTTGTTGTTTTTTTAAAATTCTATACTTAAATTAATAATAAATTAGGATGTTGTGGTATATATTATTGCTAAGGAAGATGAAATGCTAACTTATTTTTATCAATAAAATACATTTTCAAAATGCGTATTTGGTTTTTTCCTAATCTTTATCAATAGACTCGCCATTGGATTGAAATACGTTGTTCTTCAAAAGTAATGTCGAATATTTTTTACTTATAATACTGAATATATAATGAAATAATATTACTGGAAGCGATAAATATATTGAGGGGTTATAAATTGAACACATTTTAAAATACAAAATTCCTAGTATCACATTGCCAAATACAAAAGCATTCAATACAATAATTGATATCTAACATTAATTATTCTCAAAATCAAACTCAAAAAATCTTTATTTGCTCAGAGCAAATTTTGAAAATGAAAAAAAGAAGATATAAACAGATAGAAATAATATTTGATTAAATTTATTTTAGAAAAAAAAAATGATTTTACGAATTCTTTTTTCAGTAAATCAAATGAATGAATATACTATGGGGTAAATATAGCTCCGTTTGAACAGAATAAAAATAACATTATTCTGAAAAAACGTTTGCAGTAATATCGCCTTGAAGATCTCTTGAGAATTACTAAATGAAATTAGTATTTACTCTTCTTACAAACCATTTATATTATGATATACTTTATGATATTTTAATATTACAATTATTATAAATGATGCATTGCTGATAAGCCTACTTCTAAAATAAAAATTAAATTGATATGAAATTTAAAAAAAAATATTCAAAACATTATTTTTCACAAAATTGAATTTTTTTCTGAGAGGAACCCTATCCTTTTACCAGGAATGTGTTTTGAACAATTTTCGTACATGTTATAGTAATTATTACATGATGAAATCATCTGATTTTTTTCTACAAATTTTTAATATTTAAGATATAAATGAGTAAAATTGCTATAATTGAGAAATAATCAATTTTCATTTATTTGAATTTTTTAAGAATGATACACTATTTTATCAACTCAACATTTTTGTTTTATGTTAAATGATATTTTTATATTTTAGATATTATTTAACAATACAATATAAATATTTTAGATAGAATGGTCAAAGAAATCTGAAAATAAATTTATTTAATCTATTACTGGTTAATTAAAAACTCCTGAACGCTAAACTGTTTATGTTATATAGAATAATAATATAAATAATTCTTTAACTTAAAATTGAATGGAATTAATTTATTACAGTTTTTGGTGTGCCATTAAAAAATATTGTAATTTTTTTTATATTTTATATTGCAACTTCATACTGTAGTATGTCATGAGCAATTTTTGTCGTCATGCAACTATTAAATTAACAAACAATGTACTCATAATCTAGTAATTTATTTGTACAGAGTACAGTAATTTATTTGTACATTTCACTGTATAGAAATTGTTTAAGGCGTTATTTTCGTTTCGCAGTCATTAGTAAAATGCATTAGTATAAAAAATATTCAGCATGTTCCATTACAATGTAGTTCGCTGTATTTAGAGGGCAGTTTGTAAACAAGGAAAATTCTGAAAATGAATACAAATACAATAGTCATAATTTTGGGAATAATTAACACCACCTTTTGATGGATGCTTTACAAATAATAATTTAAATAATTCTTAAATTTAAAATTTAAGGGAATTACTTTATGATTATTCTTGGTGTGACATTTAAAATAAATTATTCTGTATTAAAAAATTATGTAACAAATTTATACTGTTGTACGTAATGCGCAATTTTTTTAGTCGCTCAACTATTACATTAACTAGCACTATACTGAAAACCTAATAGGAATAATTTACTACATAGAAATGGTTTAAGACGTTATTTTTGTCTCGCAACCAATAGTAAAAAGCATTAGCGTAAAAAATACTGAACATTTTCCATTGCAATTCAGTTCTCTGTATTTACAGGGCAGTTTGTAAGCAAAGAAAATTCTGAAAATGTATTGAATACAAATATAATAGTCATAATTTTGGGAAGCATTAACACCGCCTTTTGTTGGATGCATTACAAATAATGATTTAAATAATTCTTAAATTTGAAATTTAAGGGAATTACTCTATAGATATTTTTGGTGTGACATTTAAAAATTATTCTGTATTTTTTTAAAAAAAATTATGTAACAACTTTATACTGTTGTACGTCATGCGCAATTTCTGTAGTCGTGCAACTATTAAATTAACAAGCACTCTACTTGAAAATCTAATAGGAATAATTTAGTGAATAGAAATAGTTTAAGGATTTTTTTTCGCAGCAAGTAGTAAAAAGAATCAGCATCAAAAAAACTGTACATGTTCCATTACAATGCAGTTCGCTGTATTTATATGGCGGTTTGTAAACAAGGAAAATTCTGAAAATGAATATAAATACAAAAGTCATAATTTTGGGAAACATTAATACAGCCTTTTGTTGGATGCTTTATAAATTAAACAATTCTTAAATTCCGTATTTAAGGGAATTACTTTAATATTATTTTCGGTGTGATATTTAAAATAAATTATTCTGTATTTTTTTTAAATTTTATATAGCAACTTTATATTGTTGTACGTCATGCGCAAAGTAGTTTATACTGTTGTAGTCATGCAACTATTACATTAACAAGCACTATACTGAAAATCTAATAGGAATAATTTACTGAATAAAAATGGTTTGTGGTGTTATTTTTGTTTTGCAGCAAGTAGTAAAATGCATTAGCATCGAAAATACTCAACATGTTTCATTATAAAGTAGTCTAGTGTATAGAGATGGCAGATTGTAAACAAGGCAAATTCTGGGAATGAATACACATACAATAGTCATAATTTTGTGAAACGTGAACAGCGCCTTTTGTTGGATACGGTACAAAGACAAAGCCGAGAGCTGCGGCGAGGAGAAGCTTGCTCAGTGACTGAAATCTTCCCAATTTGGAAACAGCATTATCTGAAGAGCGGGACCCGAAGTTGTATCTTAATGTGAAAGCTCATTACAAGGAATCGTTAAAATGCCACTCATGCAGCTAAAGAGCTACAAATTTGATTTTAATTAGAAATACCTTTAGTCCGTGTCGATGTCCGCATGGCTATCTGCCGGCGACGACAAGAATCTGGTTGCAGTTTTACCAAGATTTGTCTCGACATGTTTGAGGTCTTTATTAAAACCAGAATTCATTAAATGGAGATGACTCGAAATATGAAATTTATCTTGTTTTGACTTCATACGAGGCAGCCCGTAATGATACGACTTCATAATTACGTATTCAATGTATTCAAAATAAGGGGGTGAGTTAGAATTAAGTCCTTCTCCAGACGATTCTTATGCTGTAATGAGATTTTGTTATTTCTCAGTGAGTTCTGGAGCTGATTTTTCTTGTCTGGGCAATAACACTTCTTTGAAGTGTGTATACTTGAAATGTGAATAACTTTTCCAATATTGTCATTAATTTATGTGGAATGTTAATTTGTAGCGATGATGGAACAATATCACAGTTGTATCGCTTATTTAGAATATAATTGTGATAGTTGAACTGAAGGACATGCGTTTGTGTGTAATAATTATTCGGTGTTTTATCTATCGAAGAAGATTATGCTCATTTTTATAATTTGGCGAACAATTAGAATGAAATCTTTTAATAAAGGTTACATATATAAAGAGAAACGAATATTTAATTATATCTGATGATAATTTGAAGGTATCATGTTTCCATATTTAATATTCCTTAGAAACTAAAAAATTAAAAAAAAAGTTTTATTTTAACAAATACATTTGTAAGTAACATATATTTTGGATTTCTTTCCTTAGTTATTTTAATTATAATACCTCATAAAATGATATAACCAAAATTATGTGTGAGCATTTTGTAGAAAAAATCTAAATTTTAGATGAACAACATAAAGACTATGAATCAGTTATCTGAGCACATTCTTGATTTTCTTTTCTGTGTTATGAATGAAGCATTTTTTTGAAAGTTTGCTTTAACAACTAACTTAGTTAGTTACCTATATTTTTGTATACTTTTTTGGCCATTTTTATTACAATACCTCATTAAATGTTGCCAAAAGATTTTGTGTGAGCGAATTGTGAATTTTTTTGAATTTTTGATGAAAATCATAAAGGTTATAAATCAGTTATCTAAAAACTTTCTTGATTTTCTTTCCTGTGTTACGAATGAAAAATTAAAACAGAATTTTTGCTTTTAATAACTAACGGAGTTAGAAACATATATTTTTGAATTCCTCTCCTTGCCTACTTTTATTATAATACCTCATCGAATATTACCAAAAAAAAAACTTTTGAGTGAGCATTTTGTAGAAGAGTTTTAAATTTTAGACGCACATCATGAAGATTATGAATCAGTTATCTAAATATATTCTTGATTTTCTTTACTGTGTTATGCATGGAAAATATTAATGAAAAAAATATTTTCTACATTGCCAGGAGGCATTTATTTTTTTCTGAATTTGACAAATGCATATTAACAAAGGAAAAAAGTCATAACGAAATTGATTCACTTTTCCTTTTATCCTTAAATCTTGTCCTGCACCCAACTCATAAAATTGTGCTTCTTGAGTACAGACTCGAATCCCTTGTATGAAATTGGCAAAAAATAATTACAAAATATAGAATAAAGTTCCATTAAATCTGCCATGCAATCGTGTGTGTATTCCCAGAGACTGTATCAAAAATTTCACTCGAAACTACAATCGTAGTCATTGCATCAGATTCCAAATTTTACAAATCTAATTCATCGCTTTTGTGAATTATTGCATATATCTGTATGCAAAAGAATATGCTGTAATAGTTTACTAAACCTTTAAGAAGGAATTCTATAGTTGATAAGAAACTACATTTTAGACATTAAATATGTATACCAAATTTCATCTAAGTAAATTTTTACTCTTTGTAATAACTACATTTATTTGTACTCAAGTATTCAAACAGACATACTTAATATGAATGTATTTTCATTCAAAAATTCTTCGGAATATGAACTTAAAAGTGTATATACTAAATGTCATTCATTTAGCTCAAATCATTTTTGAGTTATGCTTGACAGACACAGCGTCGAAAATATTTTCTTCAAACTCTAAAGTCTTTTAAAATGATGTCAATTGTAAAAATTCTTCTAAATAGGTTTCAAATTCAACAATGTTGAATATTACAATATTTTCTCTAGATTCCCTACATGGATGTGAAAGAATTAAAAAAAATATGAAAATTATTATAAAATGTTTTGAATTTTATTTAGTTTACATATAAGCAAAATAATTATTTTCTAAAACTTAAAAATTGTAAAATTTATGGTATAAATGTAGAATTCTTTATTCCCTTTTAAGCCGAAATACTAAATTTTTAAGCATTCAAATTCACTATTGCAGGTATTTAAACTAAAAAAATATCATTCATATAAATTTTTGTAACGTTAATATCTAAAAATAGTAGTTTATCTAACAGATATATTTAAAATAAATTTATTAAACTAAAAAAAAATATATTTTTCTACTATAACATGTTAGAAGTTAACAATGCGATAAATAAAATGATGTCTTTATTCGCATGATGGAGCTAAGGCAGCAGATATTAAAAGTAAAAATTATGAAAAATAATTTTTTATCAATGTTTTGTTTAAAAAATTTTTTTTGGACTATGAATGCAAATAGAATCTTAATTCTAAAACACGATTTTCTTTTATAAAAAAGAAGCATTTTTTCCTCTTAATAAAAATATTCAACTTTTTTTTTAAATTACCGGTTTAAGAAAAAAAATCGATTAGCAGATAAGATGAAAATCAGGTTGTTTTGACGCATAATGACTTAAAAAAACATCAAAACAATATGAAAAAATTTAGATTTAGTCATAACAGGTTATAAATCCCCAAATATTTAAATAATCTGTGCAAGAAGATGTATAAAAATGTAAAATATCCATTAAATTAGCCTCTAAATATTTTTTACCGATATAAGAAAAAAATATCAACAGTTGGATAAATATTTATGAGAAGGAATTTTTCTGGCATAAGTAATGGTGTGAGTTTTTTTCAGGAAAAAAATTCGTTGATATTTTTGGCAGAGAGTTTTTATCCCAAAGTATCTCGCATATTTAAAGTACATAGCATAAAACCGAAGGAGTGATCTCCCTAAAATATCCTCCCACAAACCTCAATAAACTCGCCTGTATTTATTATTTGTTTACCATTTGTCAAAGATATTTAGGAAATAGTTTATTGGTTGGCGATTTATAAATATGACGCTGTTAATATACAAATATTAGAAAAATGAATGTATATTTTTGATAGTTTTCTTTAAAGAAATTGAAAGGCAAAATTTTACTCAGAAATACAATTATAAAAGTAAAATTTCATACATTTAAGTCTTTGAATTTGTGAATTATTCCGTTTACATATTTATCAAATTAAAGACATAACTATAATTCAGGGTATAATAATAATGTTATAAATGTTGTATAAATTAGATGTAAATATAGTAAATATTTATGCATTCTTGTGTAAATATTGTAAATATTTTTAAGTAGTTTATTTGTATAAAATTAATTGTAATGGAATCGCAAATAAGCTAGAAAAGACCGTTTTAAGGGGATTTACAACAGAATATCGCCATATTTGACCAATTTAGCGATTTAAGTTGTTAGAGACGTAATGGGGACACTAAAAGTTTTTACTACACGCTAAAAGGTCTTGTAAAAGCTAAGAATTAAATATTTGTTTCTAGAGAAGGTTGGAGATTGTACCACAGTTTTCTGAAACAAGCACACCGTTTCTTTATTTACCCCGCCCACTCTACTGGAATGTTATTTAAAGGCATGGCATAAGGAGGTGAATCCGATCAGTTCAGAGAACGAGCTATGTTAGTTGGCTTAGCTTGAGAAAGTGTCTTTTCTTTTTCAAGAGCATTCTATATTTTTGCTGTTATCCGAAATTAGTGAATTTAATAGAGTTAATTCGCTGTGAACTTGTAGCTTTTATTGAGTATATTTAATACACGTTTTCCCAGACAATAAAGTATGCCTCTTTGTTTCTTTCTTGTGTGAGAATTTTCTTATCGATAATTAAAAATTACTTTGAGTTAGATGGATGAAATTTATAGATTTCTGTAAAATACTGAATAAAATCCACTCAGAGAAGATCTGTCTGTCCGGCATTTCGAATATAAGATAAGTTTTGCCTTTCATTACAATATAAAAACATATTGCTATAAAATACGTTCAAAACATAAATAAAAGTTAATTATATTTTGAGAAAAATTTATGAAAATTAAAATACCACCTCTAAATTGATGAATTTAAAAAAAATTAAAGTATTTAAAAAAAAACTTTTTTGTGCTATATTATTCTTTGATTGTTCGAAATCAAAATCAAAATGGAGCTTAATAGGCAATTATTTAAAATATTAAATATTAATCCAAAAACAACTTTTTCCGGTTTTCTAATATATATTGCTAATAAGAAATCTAAGAATAATATACCCTTCAGAAAGCAACGCTTAAATCATTCCTTATTCTTAATTGAGATAAAAATTCCACATTCATGTGCAAATCATCTTTCGGTCAAGTGTCCTGGTTTAGGGTAATGCATCTGCTCTGAGATCTGGCTGTCCTGGGTTTGAGTTCTGGTTTAGACATGATTGTTTTCTTTCCTATGTTTATCTGTGAGTTGTTTGAAAGACTCTTCCTATAAAAAGGAGTTGGCCAAACGAGTATGTGAGTGTCATTTTCATATAAGCTAAAATCAAACTTTTGCCCTCGGGTGATCAGAGGTCTTTACCCTCAGAAACTCCCCCCCCCGATATCTTACTTGGTTTAAATAGGAGTTAAATTCAAGGTGCTTAAGCACCAACAGCACTTATCTTTGGATTATTGCTCATCATATTATGGTATTTTTTATCAAATATTCTATTGAGTAAATAATTTGCAATTATACATTAATATTTATTTAAACTTAAATGATGTTTTATTACAAAATTGAAATTGAATGTTCTGGAATATATTGGCTTTGACTGTAGTTGTTGCTCTAATAAGTTGAACATATTCTTTTTAATTTTCATAATTACTTAATTTTAAAATGAATATCAAACTTCAACTCATTGAAAGCTAAATGACTACGAAAAATGTTTGATAAAGAAGAACACAATTCTAATAAATATAGTTCTTTCGAAAATAGAAATTTAAACTTTAGAGATACATTCTTTATGTTTGAATGTCAAACTGCTTTGTCAAAGCAAAATTAAAGTTATTTGTTTGGAAGCATTTTATTGTATAACCAAATGGAAATTTTTTTCATTAATATATCTTTTATTATCATTCTTCATAACTCAAATAGTAAATATTTTGATACAAATGCATTTAAGGATTAGTAAGAGTAAATGAGTTTTAATAAACTTAGCTTTTACATTGAAACTAATTACCACATAATGCACTTCTTTCCATTACTTCAGTCATTGCTATCTCATCAACAAATTTAGGCAAGGAAAGGCATTACATTTATTTATAGTCTGATGATATGATTGGAAAAATCATATGATATCTAATAACCCTTTGATAATGTAAGTTTTCTATCCAATTTATGAATTCTTCAATTTTCTCGATAATGATGCCTTTGTAAATTATAGATAAAAGGAGTGCTAGAAATGAATGTCTCATTTCTTTAACTGATAAATAAATAAGAACTTCTAAAATAGTCTCTGTATGTATCTTTAGTTCATTAATTCATGTTTTCAATGGATGCTTTTAAGCACTTAATGGTTTAAAAGTACATCTGAAAATCAAATGAAGTTGCCATTCTCTAATTACTAAATATGTCTGCAAGTGTTTGAAACATCTCCGGAATCTCTTAGACGTTAATTTAAGTTTATATGTATTGTCTAAGTATGAATGGAAACAAGTCGTCTCCTGTGATGAGAATTTCAATGCGGAACCAAACAACTTTATTGAATTATTTCGAAAGACCTAAGAATTAAAAATGAAATGATATCGGGGAAAATGAAAATGCAAATAAAAATAAAGGAATTATAAAAGGTGTTTGGAAAATGAAATGTTAAAATTTCATAACTTGTGAAAATAAATGAAAAATTATTTAATTTGGTTGGTAAATAACTCCAAAAGTGTACTCCAAATTTATGTTAAATAATTAAATTATCTATTTATTTTATTAAGAAATTCATACAATCGTTCACAGATTTTTTAGATTTTTTTTATTCTAAAGCACGAAATTTAATGACAAGTCGTTATTTGAAGCAATGCTTCTTTTTTTTTTAAATTCTTCTTTTGCTAATTTAAATTTTTCTGGCTAGTGAAAATTACAATAGAAGTGAAAGTAAGGGAATTATAAGAGGGCTAGGATACATGAAATACAAAAATTTTATATCTTAGGAGAATAAATAAAAAAATATTCAATTTAATTCCTAATAAATTTTCAGTTTTTTAAATCTTTGTTACATCGATTCGTTTTGTTCTGAAGCACAAAATTCAAGGACAGTTCGATATTTGAAGAAATACTTCTCCTACTTTTTTGAAGTAATGCTTCTTTCGCTAATTTGAAGTTTTTCTGGCAAACGAAAAATGCCATAGAAATAAAAAAAAGTAAAGGAATTCTGCGAGTTTAGGATACATGAAGTGATAAAATTTCATATATTTTGAAAATAAATGAATAATGATTCAATT
>JAOUZG010045806.1:1003077-1013105 GCA_026289955.1 Argiope argentata | reverse complement strand
ATATATATATTAAACCTCTGAAATATAGTTATCTACACATTTTAAAAAAATAAATAAGTTAAAATATTAACTTTCTATTGGTCTGTATCTTTAGAATTATGTATAAACACGATAGCTTAAGAACATATTAACTTTAGCATGGGATATTTTAACTACAATTATATTTCTATGCCAAATTGATTGGGAATAATACGTTTAAAATAATTTCGTTTTCTATTAATATTAATACCAATCCAGGGATGAATATTAAGCCAAGGATTAATCGATAAAAAATTGCCAAGTAACCCACGATATTGAAAATGTTAAATTTTTTCCATAGATCAGTACTTTATAACTATGATTCGCAATATCAAATGAAGTATTCGTGAACCTTACTCCAAGTCTCGAAGATAGGCGGATAAAATGTTTATTAGAGAATATGCGAGGAAATTTTGAGAAAACAGCTCCTGATTTTTCTTAATACTATGAAACACAAAACTGTTATGTGAGAGGTTCTTAGAATAAAATTCTGAATGCTCATGACACTCACTGCCTTACGTTCTGTTGTTTTTCACCAAGGGGAGAAAGTCAATAGTTGTGTTTGGAAATAAATATTCCTGCAGAAAAGAACATAATTATAATTTGTGCATGGTTTTAGAATTCAAGAAAAATACCTTGATATATATTTTTTAAAGTTAAAGAAATACTTTTTTCAAAATTTTTAAAAATACATTTTTTTTATTTAAAAAAATTTAATATTTCTTTGTTTTATCATTTATTTATAATTTTTATTGTCTCAGTTTATATAATAAATAATAAAGTAATTATATCAGATTGAAGACGATGTGAAATTAAACGTGAATTAGTGTCAATTGAACCCTTTTTTTACTATGATGTCACAGATCTTCATTTGCGTTTGAACTAATTTACTCAATAACAAAACAATGAAAAGCTATAAAAACAATATATCTAAATTTTCTATTATAATTTAATCTTTACATATTGTATTATGGATATCAAATATATAAATTATTAATCTATAATACTTCATGAATATTAAAGTTATGCACGAGATATTTGCTGGATATTAAACTAAGCAAAAACTGTCAGATTACTACCAAAAGTGGAATATAATTAATGCAATTGCAACTAAATATTTTTAATCTGAATTCTTACGGTTCCGAGATTATTACTCATACTCAATGTTTCGATGCTAGTTAATAATTATTGTATATTCGATCATTAAATGCCTTTATACAAGTAGTAAATCTTTAGTAAGAGAAATTTATCTCTGATATTTTTTTAATCACTAATTTAGATTATTTTAGAGAATTTAGTAAATTTGTAAGCCATAACAATCGAATTTATGAATCTACTGTCAAATAATTTTTTAATTAGAATACTTGAGTTTATTGATTTAGAAGTAGTTTGTTTTGTTTGATCTTTTCTTTAGAATAAAAATATGAAAGGAAACAGAAGTCTTTGAATCCGAAATACGGCTTTGATTCTAAAACAAGAATTGCATTAAGCGTGATGCAAAATAAATTATATCGTACTTTAATTTTGGAAATTTTCATTTGCTTAATTATATTTTATTTACTGCAATGTGAATAATTTTAAATGACATATTTTCTCTATATGCTTTGTTAAATTTAAATTAAAATTTTAATAATTCATTTCAAAATGATTTTACATTTGTTTTATTTCTTTCCGTTATATTTGTAAAATGAAATTTTGCAATTGAAGGGGGGGTTGTTTCTCGATGGGCTATAATTCTGGAGTTTTCTATAATTGCGTACTTTTAATGGCAAAATATTTTAATACATTTAAATACTTAAGAGCCCATGAAAAATCATTAAATATTAATTCAAAATAGAATTTTACACATATAAACTGATTGAGA
Source organism: Argiope argentata (assembly GCA_026289955.1). Lineage (NCBI taxonomy): Eukaryota > Metazoa > Arthropoda > Arachnida > Araneae > Araneidae > Argiope > Argiope argentata. Next base: position 1,011,223 of record JAOUZG010045806.1, on the reverse strand, counting down.
TCAGAAATCTATTATAAAATACCATATTTATAATGGAGATGAAATATTTTTTAAGGTTAAAACCATTAGAAAACAATGAAAAGAATGTACGTTATTAAACACAATTTCAGTACTTCAAAATTGCATGAAATTTAATATGAAGAGTATGAGGTTGAAGAAAAGTCACATATATAGTTTGGACAACCCAGTAAGAATATTTTAAAATTTAAGTCTCTTTGTTGAGAAAATTCTTTTTAATTTGTTATCAGTTCAATTAATTAGAACAAACTTTTCAAAACAATATTATTGGGATTTTGTGATTTGATGTAATTATAACAGCCTCATAATTTATGATAAAATTTTGCACTTTATAACAAACTAATAATATTATTTTATAGGTTTATGAGAGCATTTAAAAGTCAGTTTTTTGAATAATTTCGAATAAGTTTATTTTCAATTTTGTTTTTATAATTTTTAAAACTTTTGAAAAATTTAAATTATTTTTTTAATACTTTGTTTATAAAATTGTTAATGCTGTTGTCTAATTCATAATTGGAAAAGTAATATAAATGTTTAAATTGAATAATTTTCATTTTTAAGGCCATTTTACGTTTTTCAATAATACTTTTTCGAATTCTCAATTTTGATAAAATCATCTTATTTAAAAACATTATAAATTAATGTCTAATGCATTTTTGTACAGATTTTTTATGTACATTTTTGTACAGATTTGTAGAATTTGGGCAGAAAAAGTAGTATTATCTTTATTTAAAAATGTTTACTGTTATTTTAATACTTTAGAATACGAAGAAAAATCAACATTTTTATAGTATTTATCTAGCGAACTCTATTTAAGAATCGCATAAAAATTCAGCTTATTTCTTTCTATGGGAACTATGTAATACATTTCTTAAGTCATCTGGAAAATTTTTAATTTCTTTATTTTATTTCTTTTCAGGTTTTAGAATATGTTTACATATTTTTTTTTAATCTTGTACTGTCCTTAAAGAAATTAAATCGTGTATTTTTATTAAATTTGTATAGCATATTTAGATTTAGACTAATATATTTTTATTTCTTAATTTAAAAAAAAAAACTATTTTATGCAAAAATTTTAAAAAAGTATTTAAAAGCTATTATTTTTAAAAACGTCCACCCTAAAAAGTGGATTTTTTTTAAAGGAATTAAACTTTTATGTTGTAGTTACCTTCGTTAATCTTTTACTTTTCATTCTATGCAATCTAATAATGGTGCATTGTATCTTATATTTATATCCCTTCGTCGTCATTTTTCTTATATTTATTATCATATTTATTTTCCTTTATAAGCTATTTTTCATCTGAGAATTTTTTATATTATACCTTCGTTGTGTTTTTATTCATGACTTCAATGACGGTACTATTTATATTCAGGATTTTATCCACTTCGTGGAGATACTCCACGTTACAGCAAAGCGGCTCCACATATTATAAGAAAAAATAAACCACACTCTATTCCATAAACCGCTCCCAGCGACCGGGATGAAGTAAATAAAATAGACTCGCGCTCTACCACAGAGATGTGACATTTCTTTTCGAGCTGTTGACCTTCGCGAAAAAAAGAGACTTGTTCCAACTTCCTTATTGCTTGTCAGTCACGGTTTGGAGGGAGACAAGATGTACACTTGTACAAGTGAATAGAAGCGGTGCCCGCTAGGTGAAAAAAAAATCAATTTTTTTTGTTTACTTCTTAATACACTTATTTTCGGGCTATTTCTTCTTATTTTAGTGTCGGTTCCTTCGTGTATATTTCTAGGAAATATATAAAAATACTCACTGGTTGTCGAAGGGTATATTTTCGCAGTTTTTTGCTTATTATTTTGAACAGTTATTCTTTTTTTAAAAAAACCTTACATTCAATTTCTTAGGCTGTAAAGAATTTAAAATATGATTCAAGGTGAAGTGGTATGAATCAGTTGAAAATTTTTAAATATATAAAGGGAAAGCATGTAGTTTGGTATTTGAATTGAAGCAGCTGTTAAATTATTAATTATAAAATTAAAGAAAATGGATATATTTTTATGAATAATTAAATTATAGAATATAGTAACAAATACTCTATAAAATCAGCAGTAATCAACAGGGATGTAGGATGACCATCCACGAACATGTGGGTGCCAAATGCAGTCGAGATATACCAGGAGTAACACACACAGCATTATAATTGCAGAACACTATAAAAGCATTAACTTGCCAGAGAAACTGCTGAAGGAAGAGAGACTTCACACAACTATTCATGACTCCTCAAACGACTGCTGATTTCTATTGTCTATTGCTTTAACTGAACTTGACTGTCAGCTTACTATTGCCTCGACTGGATACCTGGCATACTACTCGATACTGTCTCAATACGTGATCTACACAAAATGGAAAATTCTACTAACTTATAAACACTCACGATCCAATCATCTGATCCATTCCAGTTCAATCTAAGCACATTTTATAGCTTTCAAAATAGGGCACAAAAAATTCTAGATTCATATCTCGAGTCCTAATGGACTTATGGGCTATATTCTTATTGATTCTTTAATACTGCATTCTGTTGTCTAAAACGACGAATTCGTCGTCCAAGTCATTAAATTTGTAGTTACACCAGGAGCCATTAATACCCCCATTTATTTAGTATGCATTATAGCTCCTATAGATTTTTTTTCCTTATGTCAAAACTAATTGAGCTGGGAAGCGATATTACAGTACAGTAACAATATAATGTTTTTGCTAAAAGCATCGCTTTTTTAATCACCATAAAGACTACAGCACTGTTTAAAATATAATTGGATACAACTTTTTGCCAGCTTCTGCTGTTATGTACACATTCTCTATCAAACCAGTCTTATATCGTCCAAATTAAAAAATCATCAAATAGGAAATATTGGGCATTTAAAAAACTTATTTAATCGCTCAATATTATTTATTAATATATAATAAGTTAACATCAAAAGGACTCATAGTTTCATTGTAAATAAAATAACATGCTTTGTTATGTAAAATCAATAATTATTTGTTCGAAAAATTTACTTTTATTAATTTCTGTCTGAAATTCACTAAAATTCTCTAAATTTTTATTTTAATATTTATTTAAATTTGAATGTAGAGATTTATTTGGAATGCTAATAAACGTGAGCTAGTTGAATTAGTAATTCAACTTTTACTGTTCGAATATTGTTTTGCTAAAATTTCTTGTTGCTTTATTATTTTTTTAATATTAGGGATGTGATATAAAAAAAGAAGATACGGTTCTCACCTGTTCTGTAAGTGGTTATAAGTTAAAAACAATTTGGCTTATTAGATAATTATATTCTACAAATTCTGTCGTGTTCTTTTTATCTGAACTATCGGTTATGTTCAAAGATATTTGTCAATTATTATTTTAAAAAAACTTCTTGTTATTATTAATAATAACCGAAATAATTAATACTAATCGATCTTTTAAATCGATTAATAATAATAATTCGTCCTAATAATAGTCGATACATCTCACTGACAATAATATTTTATTTTAAAAAATATGTGAAAGTAACTAAAGCTTTCACCCTTTAGATGCGATCTCTCTTTTTTCTGTAACAAAAGTGTTTTATTTTTGTGTATCTTATTAACTTTTTAAATTTATTTCATGATTTTACGATCACCTTGTACATATTGGCAAAGAGACTACTTGCTTTGTGATAAATAGCTAATAAGCGAAAAAAATCAGACTAAATCATAAGGACACCATAAGATTATCAAAATTCATTTTCCTTCTACTTACAATGAATATTTTTTTATGAAACTCTAGCTGTAATAATAAGAATACAAGAGTGTAAGTAAAATAGAAGAATTACTCAAAAACATTAATTATGTTTTCTTTTTCGCTCTAATTATATTCTTATATATACAGAACAATTTTTTTAAAGTTAGGAGTGCTTGTTTTAATTTTCTCTTGAGAATTAACAAGCTTGTTTCAGGAAAAAAACTTTAAAAGTTAGTTCTTAATTTAGTTTAAATTTATGATGGAAAACAATCGAATTTCATGAAGAGTTAATTGGGGTTAATGGATTATAGATTTTTTCAAGAATAATCCTTTTGTGCCTCCGTTAATTAAATAAAGATAATTAAATGCCTCGAGTCAAATTTTTAAAATCTCGAGTCATTTTCTAATCTGCTAATAAAGAAAGGAATCTTCAAAAGTTTTGAATTGTCATTTTTAATCTTGTTATATTTTTTTCATGTTTTTGGAATCAAGAAGATAATAAAAGCTGTGGAACAAAATATAAACAATGAATTAGATGATGGATTGCAAAAACCACTAACGATGCCTCTTTTGTGTACAGAATAAAAATGTTCGTCAAGTTGTTACGTTTAAAATAGATAATATCAAATTACTTATGCTGTGCCTTAATTAAGTATTATTAATTGTTAGATTATGTGAAACATATTAATTTAATATTTGCTTTATAGGAAATAATTTCATTCCAATTTTCCATGATAAGTTTATTGTAATTTATTTCACTGTCATCTGGGCCTTCATAGTTAAGTCTAAATCAATATTTTGAGGTGCTTATGTATTAGACCGTCTTCGCAAAAGGTCGCCAACGGTTTAGTAACTCATTGGCGAAGGATTTAAATTTGGCGATAAATATCACAGGGTTACACCATTGCCAGATTGCCAAAATTGGCGGTTAAACAACTCATTGGTGAATACTTCAACTTTGGTAATAAGGTTGGACGGTCTAGTCCGAAAATATCTGTTTTTAATGCCTACCAATCATTTGTTAAATTTTGTTTAACTCTAAACCAATATTCGATATTATTTACAGGATTAAGATTAACATTTAGTTGGTTTTGTAGACAGCAGTCATTACTTGATTGAAGGCACGTGTAGTCTAAGTAATGTACTTGTGAACTTCTGTGTAGATAAAGAGACCTTTACGAAGGAAGAAAAATACAACCAAGGATAGTATACCTATAATAAATTCAAAATTAACAAGTAATATAAAAATATTGTCAACTCCTACTTAGATAAACAAATAATTGTTTATTTTACTTTAGTTATTTTTTATGAAATAATTCCAATTTATTTAAATAATTTATCAAAAAATGATTGATTTTGGTAAGAATTGAGCTCGGATTTTCCACTTATGAAATATATAAAAATCCTCGCATTTTACCGATTGAGCTACTGCCTGTTGATTTCAATTTCTATTACAAGCTGCTACAGATGTACTTAAAGTATTAAAAAATTAATTAACATCAATTAATTAATTAAAGAAAACTGTATTAAAATTGATTGTCATCCACTGCAACTTTAAAGAAATGTATTAGAACTTGAGTGGCTGAATAAAAAGTATTTTTTATGATTGAAAATTTGAATAAAATATGTGCAGAGAGAGTGCTGACTAATATTAGGAATTGAAAAAGAATATATTGGAAGACATTAAAATCGTTTGTTTACTGTCTAGAATCAGGGAGGTAAATTAAAAAAATTGATTGAACAAGACAATTTTAATTATAAAAATTTTATTTCAAAAAATAACATGTAAAATTACTAAACCTAACTTGGCATGTCCCGTTTTTTTGATTATTGAAACACTTTAAATCCCATCACATCGATATACGCAAGATAAATGTGAAGTTTTATAATTATGTCTTTGAATTTATACTTCTCGTTGAAAAAACTTCTCGTTAGTAAACATGTTATTTTTGAAATTTGGAAGAAATTCAAAATTAATTATTTCATTTGGAATAGATGGTCTTAATAATTCACAAGCTAATTTCTCATTTGAAATGCATAATAATTATTTTTATCCTTTCTCCTCTTTTTAAATTTTGTTGTTGCTGCTTTTACTTATGTCACTTTACAACTTTGTCAGCAATATAATCCGAATGAGCACCTCTTGTTTTCTTCAGTAACTGCAAACAAGCAGCTTCATGCGTCACATCCGCTTGTACAACCCCGTTTTACTGGGGGTACATTCACACACCACATGGATAGAACACAGAGGAAGAACAACTATGCCCGAATCGGGATTCGAACCCAGGGAGCTCAGAACATATTAAAGATGCGCTACCGATATGCCAGGGCACCGGATTCTAAATTTTATACATATATAATGTTATCTACTCTAAATTGTATTGAAGACGTCCTATTTTCCAGTTTTCTAAATTGTATGACGTTTCGATTTTTTTTGTATATATTAAATTTTGCTCTTCGTCCTATAGTACTATAGTTCCGTTATAGTTATAAAATATGACTTTGATATAACTTGCAATTTGTATCTGCACTTTACTGTGCAAATATTCAGTTTGATTTCTTTTTATGATATGATTTGTTTGATTTTTTTTCAGTTTACATATATATACATAAATATATATATACAAGGTGGCCAGAAATAAAACACCCCTACTCTGACCTCCATGGATATCGAACTACTCAGTGTAAAGGCTCAAAATTTTGTACACATACTATTCAAAATATGGGGAAACGGATTTCACGAAAAAAAAATTAGTTCCTGAAATCACCGATAGGTGGCGCTGCACAACTGGAACTATGATCAAAAGACACAAATAATAATAAAAATTAAAATGTTTATGCGGAATGGAATGCTTCCATGCTTCCTTTTTAATTTTTCTGCCCCTTATGGAAAATAAAAATAGTAAAGAAGCTAGAACTCCCGTTGTAACTGCAATTTCATACTGTAACCAGAAAAATTTGCATAAAGCATGGTTAGAAGCCATGTTCTGGGAAAGAAGTTAAAAGGTGGGGAATGTCATTCTTATTAGTGATGGCTGTCACGCTGCCAGAACGCGCTTTGCTTGTGAAGTTGTTTTACGAGAATAAAGGAAATGCTCCAGCAGCACTTCGAGAGTTTCGCCGACTTAAGGATTTGCGTAAGGGACCATTGCTTCCACAAGCTCTCAGGAGAATGATCGCTCGATTCGAGGAAACTGGACATCTTGGAGTTCAGCCTGGTCGAGGACGCAAACCGGTTCGTTCAGATGTCGTTGAAGATGTTGCCACCGGTATTGTTGAACAGTCAATGGATAATGTTTTAGGCTGCAGTAGTGCACGTGCAGTGTCACGACACTTGGGTGTTCCCTATAGCACAGTGTGGAACGTACTCAGAAAAATGGTGCATTGTTTCCCGTACAAAATCCGCCCTAATCAACAATTGCTGGCCACAGACAGGGAGATGCGACTGACCTTTGCATTGACATTTCTTGCTAGAGTTGAAGTGGATGCATCGTGGCCGTGGCAGATTCTGTGGAGCGATGAGGCCCATTTCCACCTCAGTGGAACAGTGAACACCCTTAACTGTCGCATATGGGACACGACAAACCCCCGTACCTTCCAAGAGATTCCACTCCACTCACCGAAAGTTACAGTCTGGTGTGGATTCACAGCCACATTCATCCTTGGACCGTTCTTTTTCGAAGAGGTTACTTCCAATGGCCTTGAGACATGTACCGTGACGGCCAACAGGTACAAAAGGATGCTCGAAACATTTGTTGTACCCCATTTGCAGCAGCGCCAATGCCTTGACACCATTACTTTTATACAAGATGGAGCACCTCCACACATTGGACTCCCTGTGCAACAGTTTCTTCGCCAACATTTCACCACTGACAGAATAATCAGTCGCGCGTTTCCGACAACTTGGCCATCTCGTTCACCGGATCTTAATCCGTGTGATTTTTGGCTTTGGGGACACTTAAAAAACCTTGTTTATCGAGAACGTCTGATAACCTTGGCAGATTTGAAAGAGAGTATCAGTCTGCATGTGAGAAGCATCTCAGATGACCAGTTACGATCCGCAGTTGAACAAGCTGTCCACAGACTTCACATTTTACATCTTCAGGAAGGGAACCATATTGAGCAGCATTCCCTGCATCGATAACGTCCTTGTTTCATGTATGCTTGGTACTTTCAAAGAAAATGTGTTTAAAACGTGTTTTTGTGTCTTTTCAGCATACGTCCAGTGGTACAGCGCCACCTATCGGTGATTTCTGGAACTAAATTTTTTTTTCGTGAAATCCGTTTCCCCATTTTTTGAATAGTATGTCCACAAATTTTCAAGCCTTTACACTGAGTAGTTCGATATCCAGGGAGGTCAGAGTAGGGGTGTTTTATTTCTGGCCACCCGGTATATATA
>JAOUZG010045806.1:989162-1000077 GCA_026289955.1 Argiope argentata | reverse complement strand
AAAATATATATAGATATAGACAGACAGAGATAAATAAGTATAGATAAACAGAAAGAAAGATAGATATCGATATGCATTTATAGAGATATAGATATGTAGATATTTCATTTCTATCAATCCTTGATAGTGGAGTTTGCATCTATTGATGTTTTTTATGTTATCTATTGATAAGCCAAGCCTGGGTGGGAAATTAAGGAAAAAATAGAAAAAAAAAGAGATAAATTCTTTTAAATATGAGCATTCAATTGATATTAGATCTCAAATATTTATGGGTAAAAAGTTTGCAATTTATTGCAAAAATAAATTATCGAATTTTAAATAAAAACGTTTCTTATACAATTTATTATCGTTATTCATACAACAACACCAATTTGCATTGTAATTTTATAAATACTTTAAGAAGGTACAATAAACTATATTCTATAAAAAAGTATTTCATTAAAGAAATGAATCGGAAAAGACCTTTTTCTTTATTTATTATGTAAATACCACGACTTTTTAATCTATTTTAAAATTAAAATAAATTTTACCAAATCTTATGTTTAGATCGTATTTAAAAATATTTCTTAGAAAAGTAATGGAAAATATTGAAATTTACAAGAATAATGATCGAAGAAAAAAACTCGAAGAAATGGGCCCAGAAATTGACATTTTTCTTTTGTAAAGCAGCAAAACACACACACACACATCTTTTCTGCTTTTATTATGGTATACTTCTTAAATATTCAAGCTTTTATAAATATTAAAATGTTGAAAATATTAATGTGAATATGCAATTATAAATAAGGACTTTCTTTCAATTTAACAAATGATGAGCAAACTTAAAAATACAAATAATATTCGAATAATTATAGCTTTTAAAATATTTGGGAATAAATATTAAGAAAACCATTCTTTTATGACAGTTGATCAAGCAAGGTCAGATGAAAAAGAGTAAAATTATTGTAATTTGAGGACATTGCAATTGACGTAAAAGAATTATCACGAAAATATAGGGTTAGATTCACTTTTAAAAATATGGTGTTTTAATCATGATTAAATTGGACTCTTACTCTCCATACTCTCTAACAAAAGTTTTGTCCTCATCTCTGCGTAAATGTATGGATTTGGGGTAATACCTCGAATGTCTTGTACGGCATTTGCAAACAATAGTAAAGAAATACGGATACATGGTGTGAATTTCGCACTTTTTGTGAATCTGTCATAAGAATATGTAATTGGATCATTTTCTCCATACCGTAATCAAAACAATTTCATGCAAATGCACAAGTTACATTAGTAGTATCATTCGGTCTCATGTCGAACTTTATTTATTTAAGTCTATGGACATAAGAGTTTATGCATTCAATTTTAGTGAAAGTATACGCTGACATACAATCAATCCATTGAAAGATTTAGTTCAAAATTTAGTAGGAATCAGCATTTTAGATGCTACATCTGTACACGTATTTATTTAGCTCTATATGTTTTGAAATTTCAAATTCAATTGTACAGAAAAGTTACATTTACTTACTTACTTAATTAATTGTGATTAAAAGTCACAAACGAATTTTGGACAAAATTTACAGAAATCTAAAAATATGAAGTAATGAATTTATATCGAATTTTATTTGTCTAGTTTAAAGCATTTTTAAGTACATAGATGAAATTTAAGTACATAAATGAAATAGCTAAATTTATAAGTATAGTGACTAAAATGTAGTTTTCGAAGTCATAAAGATTTGAATTCCCATTTTCATACTCATAGAGGTCTTTAACTCCAATTTTTTGAGGAGTACAATAATTTTTCAATGCTACATTGTTACTGCTGTTGTTTCTAATGGCCGTTGCCACCGACACGCTTGCTGATACATAAGCGGGTTTAAGCCAAAACCAGCGTCTCTTGTTTGCAGTAGCACCGACTATGGTCAAGAAAACGTATTTTATAATCACTCATTACATTAGCTTGCATACACCCTTTTTACAAGAGAGCACATTCACATTCCTTACAGATGGAACACAGAAGAACAACCATACCTGAACTGGGAGTCGAACCAGCTACACCCAGATCACGATGAAGACGCGCTACCCCTACGTCAGGACGCCGGCTGTCAAAAACATTTTGTGCTAATAATGTAGTATCACAGTTGTACACAACTTATATCCGTAGTATCATAGGGTGACATAAAGAAGTAAATTTATTTAAGTCAATGAACATAAAAGTTATTGTATTTACATGTTTACAAAAATATAGACTCGTTGAAAGAATTATTTCAAAATTCATTAAGAATTTACATTTTAGACGCTACATCTTTTCACCTATCTATTCAGTTCTATATGCTTTGAAGTTTTCGAGTTCAATTGTACTAAAAATGTTTTATTTACTTTAAAAGAATTTTGGTAAAAATTTACAGAAATCTAAAAATATGAAATAATGGCCATATACCGAATTTCATTTGTTTAGTTCAAATAGTTTTTAAGTTACTTGATGAAATTTAACAGCCAGGTTTATAAGAATAGTGACAGAAAAATGTGTTTTCTAAGTCAGGGCGATTTGAATTCGTATTTCCATACTCATAAAGGAAGTCCAATTTTTCAACGAATACAGTAAGTTTTCAATGCTACTAATTGAGAAATTAAAACGTATAAACAGAGAGATCATAAGAGAAAAGAACACTGATTAATTTTTAGAATCGTAATTTCTATGCATTTATTTCATATTATTACTACAACAGTTTTCGATATAATAACACAAGCACATTAAGTTTCTAAGAAGAAAAATATTTCAAAGTTGCAAGATGTAATTACGATAGGATCGTTGAAAGTGCAATGTCAAATACATGTATCTTGGAGTTTTGTGAACAATTAAGCAGAATTTTAAGTTTATTTTATGCAGCCAAAGAATTAATTTGATTAATTCAATGCTTTATATTATAAGTCATATCTAAACTTTCCGACCCGCCCGAAGGCAAAGGGATTTAAACCACGAAGGTTGAATGACCGGACTGTCAAAACAGCAGCACTGGCGAGAAATATGATTGAGTCCTACAGGCCATCACCGGTCAGGGTACAGCCTTCCCCTTAGGAAGTATGTCCTGTCTTCTATGGGAGGAGTCTATTCCCCACCTATTAGTGTACCCTTCAGGATAGCAAGATTTAACCATCATGCTGGAAGCCTCTCATCCTCATTTCGAGGCGGGGGGTAGGCTCTGAATTATAAATAGAGCTTCATAATCTATACTACTATTATAAATGTGAAAGTTTGGATGGATGGATGGATGATGCGGTTCAATCACGCCTGAACGGCTGACGGGAATTCAATGAAATTTAGCGCATAGATCGATTATAGTCTACAGAAGAACATAGGCTTATTTTTATTCCGGTTAATTGAGTGGTTAATTTTTTTATTAATTAAAAACTAACTTTTACGCCCAAAAATAAAGAATAAAAAAAATCTGAAAACATCTGCCTGAGCTTTTTGAATCATTTGTTTTTATTTTTCTATTTCCAGTGTTCTTTTAATATTATCTTACTATTCTAAAGGAAGGTTTATAAATTTTTTTTCTTATGCTGTTCTTGTGTTAATATAATTCGTTATTTCCTATTCATTTCTCTTGCTTTTTTTCTTGCTGTACTTATTTCTTTTGCCTATTTTCATCATTTTCGATTAAATTTTTTAGTGCACTCCATATTACTGCATTTATTGATATTTTTTCTATTTTCCGTTAATTTCCTGCAACGGGCATCGAAGCCTTGTGATTGGAAATGCCATTTCGCTAAAATTTGGTGGCAAACTGTTTTTTTTTGGCGAAAATGACTATATATTAAAACGGTTCCACTGTGTGTGTTTTTAATTAAATTGTATTTGTGTTAGCTATATATATTTTTATATATGCTTAAATTGGTATATTTCCGTTAGAAAATAATTTAGAATTCTATCAAATTTTCTCAAATTTCTTTGGCGATTGTTAGTTTGCCCCCGACAAACGGAAAAGTACCCTTATGGTTTTAATAACATAACACCCCCCCAAGCTAATGATGTTAGACTTAAGGTTATTTCAAACGATTCCGTAGTGTATGATAAGTTTAAAATTAAACATTGTTAATTGATATATCTTTTTATTTCTTCAGAAGTGCTTTTGAATTAAAATAAAACAGATGAATTGAAACTAAAATTTTCTAATCTGCATTCCGTTACCCCATCTGGTGCTTAAAATTCACGTCTTTTCGTTGCTCAAATTGATGTTGAAAATTTGTGCATGCATACGGTTTCGATAACATTTTAGACTGCCAGTTCTCACATATACACATCAAAATTTCCACGCGTACGAAGTCGCGGGTAAGAGCTAGTATGTAATATTTCCGTTTATAAGTGACTTAATACCATGAGAAGATCTTTTAAATCCACCATACTGCACATAATGTCATTTTCCAAATAGAATCCTAGATTTTCAATTAAGTACTTATGTTGTGAAATATGTAAATATATGGTTTCTACTTTTAAATTTCCAATATTTTTGACAGGGTTGAACTCAAGGAAACCATGTTTCTCTTTCTAAGTAAACTATACACAATTTGTTTTATATTTTTTCTTTTACTGTTTTAATCGATATGATGGAAAAACAAAATTGCACTACAATTTTTTTTATTTACAGATAATATAAAAGATTTTTTATTAAAAATTGTTTCCAATGATAGTTTTCATCTTCTGAACTCATAAATTTTTGAAAATATTGATGAAAAAGTTTATTTGTATCATACATTTAAAAAATATAAAAATATTTTTGGAAAAATGTCAATATGTCAGAGAGCTAAGAATGTTTAAAATGTACAATTCATGAAATTTTGGAATAAGAATCAGATAGTAAATATCTGTTCTGAAATTCTTCAAATTCTGAGCTAAATGAATTAAAAGAAATACTGGTGAATGAAACTTTTCTTAGATTGATACAAAGTTATTTCATTACTCTGATACTCGTTTCTAAGAATACACTTGTTGCTTGGAATGGTCTAAGAATAACAGTATGGACAACAAGCAACAATTTTCTATATTTTTAATTCATTCTATTTCTGGAAAGAGAAAATAAGTTCTGGAATGGCTTTCTTTGTGTGGGATAGTTACTTTTGATTGAATCCAAGTTGGGTTATTAGTTTCTACTGATGTATCGGGGATATTGATCAAATGATCTTATACGAAATGAGATGTTTTATTTTTTTATTCTGAGAGTATAGGCCATAATTGAAACGAATTTGTTAGAGAAATGGAAACTCAGTTTTGATCAACTTGTAGTGTTTTCAGAAGATCAGGAAACATAAATATTTCCGATTTGTTATTAACTGATATTTACATTGAAAAATTTAAATTTAATATAAAAACAAGTAATTACATTTAATATAAATAATTGATCAAAGAATTATAGCTGGCCAAAACAAGATCAATTTCGTATCCGTTGAAAATAAGTCTAAACAGACTCAGAATACACTCCTTCACCCACGAATTTTCAACCCAAATTGAGGGTTCAACGGCAATTGAGCCAAAGAAAATGCATGAATTTTCTACGCCATAGAGGTAACGCAATACAGATTAAAAATTCCATTTTTTCTTTATTCTGTATCATTTTAATTCGAAGGTACTTCTAAATAATTCCGAAAAATTGTTTAATTAACAATTTTTTATTTTAAATGCATCAAACATTTAAAATATAAACAGAATCATTGGAAATAATCGGCCGATCTCACTAGCGCGGGAAAAAAACTAACTAAATTCGTTACTTATTTGGCGGTAGGAAAATAAAGAATTTTCCTATCCCCAAATAGTAGGAATTGAAGAAATAGGTGCTATTATTGAAAGAGTCGCTTTTTGTTTAAGAATGAGCAAATATATATATACAATCATATTTTTACAGTAAACAAATTTTTATGTAGCTTCTTTCATGAATTCCATGAAGTCAACGGGTTTGCTTGTAGTAAGTTATAGCTTTACATGGTCAAGAAGCTTCAATGGAAAATGACAACATTTATTAACGTGTAGATACGTATACATAGATGGCAAAACGCAATCGAGTCTTCCATTCAATACACAAAATCCCCAAAAATAGTAATTGGTTACTAACAAAAAGCGTCCCACAAATAGTAATCTGTAAATAACAACAAAAGCAGCAAATAAAGCAGCCAACCAGCACTCAGCAGATAGAGAAATACGTAGCTATTCTCTACGGTATCTTCAAACACTTGCGATTCTCCACTGTCTACTCTGTTTAGCAGTATCTAATTGCCAACTCATTACTTTACCACTGGCTACACCACACTAATCATGCTATTTCCAAATAAACTAAAAGAATCGGATCTCAGTTCAATTACCAATCGTTTGAGCTCCATTCAATGCTTAGGCTTCAAGAGATTTATTCTACTATTTGTAAAAAGCTTCTCTATGAGAGTCAGTGCTATACTTTGATGATTTTTCGTTTTGGATTGCCAGCCTTTTAGTTTTCGGAGAAGATCAGAGAAGGTTTTCGAACAATCAAGCAAATCTCAGATCTTATTGGCTCGATCACAACACTTCCTGAAGTATCGTGTATCATCCATTTTGTCCCCAAAATAGCCTAATTTGTCGCCAAGCCACCAAATGGTCACAAAGTTTGTCCCCAAATCCTAAGGTTACTGGTTCGTTATCCGATCAGCTTCTGATTGAGTTTACCGAAAACAATCGTTAACACAATAGAAGTAAATTATGCTAGGAAACAATATATTTTCAACATTATTAAGAATACTAAAGTAATAACAATGAAATAAAGCGTCATAAAAAACATATGGTATAAACATAATGTATTCGGTCAGCAACTAAAAAAGGACGAATTTAATAATTAAATTCGGATCATTGTTTATGGTTTTTAAAAAATACTTTTACTTACTTTTATTAATTTCGTTTAGTAAAAATGGTAATATTAGATCGATAATTCCCTTCTTTATTAAAATTTGGAGTACTCTTGCGTGGTTTACATATTCATTATTTTTATAGATTCTAAAATTTTAATATTCGTTGGATTTTTTATCACTTGATCGATTTATTTAATTAAATTTAGTTTCCCCGTAAATAGTTACTCCCCCTTATTAAATGAAACACATTTACCTTTCCTTAATTAGTATTTAGAAGTACTGAAAATGAATGCAATAAATTAAACTTCCGGACAATTCTGTACTTATCATCTGGCGGAATAAAAACGATATCAGTTGTTAATTTAGAATTTAAATTTATACTGATATTAGAATGCTGGAGAGGCTCAATTTTCAGTCTCTTTTGATTTCCAAGTGTTTCAGATTACGACTTTTAATTACTATACATATTTTGAAATTAGGCATTGAAAATCGAGAAGCGTTGAGGATCTAACTATAAATTGTCATATATTTTATTTCTGAATGAATATCATTTCAGGGAAAATAACTCATTTGAAATAGGTGAATAAATAATTTAGGTTATTTTCTGGTCACATGAAGTCAAGACGAATGATTAATCGTTAACACAATATAATTCGAATATGTTGACAGTAATATTTAAATGAAAGTCAAGTCGAAAGATTAATCGTTAACACAATATAATTTGAATATGTTGACAGGAATATTTAAATGAAAGTCAAGACGAAAGATTAATCATTAAGACAATATAGTTTGAATATGTTGACAGTAATATTTAAAAAATAAAACTAATTTAATAGTTAATAAAAATTTAAAGAATGAATTGTTTCAGAAATTTGATACATTTTTATGGATTATTTTTATGCGTTGTAGTATTCCTTTTTTGAAGCTAACTTATTAAATTTCTATTTATTTTGTAGATTATGTAAATATTTTTATTGTGTTGGAAAATAAAATATTTTTAATTCGTTTTATTCTGCTTAGATGGATATTTAAATGTTAAATTAATAGAGATTTAATTGAGGGGCTAAAATATTTAATTAACCAATTTATTTAATAATTACTGATTAAATTATTAGATATTTTAAATCAGAAATAAATTGGATTGAATTCAAGTATGCTTTTCCTTACCTTATAATTCGAAGATATTATCATTTGAATATAGACGTATATGTTTCATATTATATACTTTTTGAGTACTATATTAACAATTTGTTTCATTTAACTGTCAGTTATTTCTATTTCCTTGTATTTATTTACTATACTAGTTCCATGTTTGTATATAAACAACTTTTAAGTAAATTTTCATTCTATTTATTGTGTTCCAATGTTTTGAAACTTCTTGAAGTGTGCATTCTGGATTTCAATGGAAAATTATTTGACGCTAATTATTAAATAATAAATTTGTTTAATGTAAGTAATGTAATTTGTTTTGTTTAATAGTGTCTAATGGTCCTTTCAGATGGATTTTTTGAAAAAAAATATGTATTTATAATATTTTAATTAATGAAAAAAATTAAAAAACTAGAAAGTAGAAAATGAAGAAAAAGTCATGAAATGATTGAAAAAAATAACAAAAATAAATTAATCTTCCTAAAAGAATTAATACTTTTGATCAGTTTGAATCAATGGATCACTTTCTTTTCCTAAAAAATATCCATCATAAATTGACTGTATTCAAGAAAAATAGGTCTCTTAAGAAATTTATAATCAGAAAATGTAACATTTTAAAAGATCATTTTATCTTTGAATTAAAAGAAATAATATCATTAATATTTTTCTTCTCCTAAGAAGTATTTTAATAGCATGACTTTTTTTATAACCCTCGAAAATAAAACACTCATTTTTTATAAAAATAAAACAATTAATATCACACTCAATTTTTTTCAATAACCTTAAAACTAATTTAGAGCTAATTCGAATTAAATTTAAAAGTTTCTCCCACAATTAATATAAATAATTTCTGTATTTGAAAAAAATTACTAACATGATTTAATGTAAATTTTTTAATATTTTATGACATGAAAAAAAATATTTCAGTTAATATACTTGTATTTTTGTTCTTCGCTCTTATTATGCATAGTATTGCATATTAATACTAAGTATTTTGATATAAAATACATCTGCTGTTGTTAATTATTTGTGAGAAATAAAAAATATGTGTTAAAGAATTTCAAATAGATGGTTTTCAAAAATAATTTGAGAACATTAAATTGATATTACTTAAGATAATTTTGATTGGCGATATTAAATTTCAAAGCATTAACAAAATTATTTGCAATAGTTAAAAGTCTATCAATAAAACTGAAATACTGATTGTTTCATTAAGTGATATAACTCATTTTTTATCTTTACTAGAAGCCGAACATGATGTTATTTTTAATATGAGGTTTTTGGTGTCATTCAAAATCCGTAGGCAAAAAGTAAAAGTTTTAATATCTGCACGAGCATATCAAAAAATTAGTTTTTAATAACGCGTTGCTATTGCATTTACAAAAGCTCTGATTTTTTTTAAAAAATTAATGAGTACCTCAAATAAAACCTAGAAAAATGTCATTTTGAGAATTATTTTTAAACAATAATTGCGAGACAAAGTTTTTTATGATCGTTTGCGATTCTAAAGTGACTCATTCAATGAAACCATTAAAATGAATAAAAATATAATTTAACTTGAACGAGCACGTGGGGCTTGGCCGTTCAAGAAATGATGCTCTGAAATGATACATTGAAATATGCATAGAAGATATCATTTTAATCTTTTTTTTGCTTTTAAATTTAGTAATACCTCCACATTTAGATATTTTAATATAATGATTTTGATTTTATTTACTCTTTGATTGTAATGATACAGAAAAAATAAATGGTTTGCAGCTTATAAAAATCAAAATTATTTAATAGTTTTTCTTTAAATCTTTTTCACACAAGTAATTATTTTAATTAAGCATTAAAATATTTTTGTGAAAATTGTGCTATAATTTATTAATTTTTTTTTCTTTCTAAAACAATTAATCTACCAAGATGCACTTCAGAATCAGTGTTGTAGTTTGTTAGTTTAGGAGCTTACTTTAATTTGTTTCCATTTTTCTTTTCAGCATAAAACCTTATTTTCATTGCATTGCTTTAATACAGATATATGATTTCAAAAATCATTTAGTTTCCAGTCGTATTTGCTTTTCCTCTTTGTTTATAAATTTTTAATATTTCCTGCAATTTAAACTCAGTTTTACAGAAAAATCATAGAATATTTCTAAAGGTATTAATATAACTTTCTATATCGTATTTTTTAAATTTTTTTTAAGATAGTTGTGAAATGAAAAGACTTGATGCATTTTAATAACTTAAAAGATTTTATACTTACGTTAAATACATTTAATTTGATCCTGAAAAGCAAGGGCTTTATCAAGATTTTTAAATAAAGGTTTTTAATAAATTATGGTCATTTTCATCAATATCAATTTTCATTTCAAAAGACAAAAATATAAAAACACAAAACGATAGAGTTTGTAAAGAAAAAAGTTAAATGTGAATATCAGATATATATAATTTCTTCAATAAAATGCTTATAGTAATTGAAAATTTGTATCGTAAATAATAGTAAAGTACGTCAAATTAACAATAGCTACTCATTCATAATATATCTTTATAAATAATTCATCAGCCATTCGCATTGGTTTATAATATATGAAGTGATATTTGGAATTGTTTATTTTCCATTGCAGTGGAAAAGGGATTGCAATTTTCGTAAGCAAGTTTAATGTGTATCATTATTAAGAATTTAATAAACAATGAGTCTTGAAGTCCTCAGACGAAAAAAAAGTTAATGGACCTTATCAAAACATAGATTATTTGGAATTGAATCAAAAATCTTGCTTAATAATGCATTAGTCTTAAAATGCATTATGATACAGGTGACTTTCTGAAGGTATTTTGACAATGATTGAAATGAAACAGATAGAATCTAATGGAATGTAAATTCACTGTATTGAAATACAAATGATCAATTCTTTTACCATGATATCATAAA
>JAOUZG010045806.1:969785-988762 GCA_026289955.1 Argiope argentata | reverse complement strand
ATATGTATATATATATATATATATATATATATATATATAAATTTTGTATCATTTATTAATAAAAGGATAATTCTCAGTTTTAAAAATATAAGAACATTGAATTCTAATTGGAAAAGAAAAAATTGGGTGAAATTTCATAATACTTGAACATGTAAAAGAACTATTAAACCAATTAAAAACTTCATTCTTACAAGCATAAGATAGGTAATGTTACAGAAGTAAATACATAACATTACTCTTGGTGTTATTTGTAACTCGCTTTCCAAAAGAATTATTTATCGAATTTGCAGCAATAAATATTTTCACTCACACTAAAGAAACGCAATCAAACATTCTTTTTTATTTATAATCCTGCGAAATCTCTTATCAACCGATCAATATGGAGCAGACGGTAACTTCATTTCACGCATCAGAAAAGTTAGTAAACTGGAATTAAACACAGTTTAATTCTCATTTGAAATGCAAAGGGAAAACTTTCCCCCCAAAATGCAAATATTTCACTAGTTTGCATTCTTGAGAAATTGATTGTGGGATTTAAAATACAGAGTAAGTATTATCCTCGAAAATGAATTCGTTAAACTCTCAATTTAACGGACTAATCTGGAAGCAAGTACATGTATAATGTATTTATAAAATGGACAGTTTACTTAATCAATAAGATACTTCTAAAATCCCTCGACTTTAATTGTATTTAGTTATATTCAGGAATTGTGATCAAATACCATCCCCATATATGATAGTAGGGAATTTGTGAGATTTTGTTCATGAATCCAGCTAAGAAATCTAAAATAAACCCGAACGAAATAATTATAATTTCTTTTAATATATGAAATTCGATTGTCAATTTAAAGTATATCCAAGAGAAATTAACCCACATTTATGCTTCGTTGAGAGAATCTCTAGGAGAAACTAACCCACATTTATGTTCCGTTTTGAGATTATTCTTCTGGTAGAGGATATTCAGTAGAACCTAACTCACATTTATGTTTTTTACGTTTTACTTGGAAGATATATAAGAGAAGCTACACAAGAATTTTTTTCCGCTTGGAATAAATGTAGGAGAAAGGACACATTTATGATTCGCCTGAAGGATATCCAAAAGAACTAAACCATATATGTTCCACTTAGACAAAATCCCGAAGAAACTACCTTACATTTAGCTTCCACTGTGAGTATATCCAGAAGAAACTAATACACATTTATATTTCGCTTAGACCATGTCAATGTGAAACACATTTATGTGTCGCTTGGAGTAAATTCATTAGAAACTAAACCTCATTCATATTTCGCTTGGAGTAAATTCATTACAAACTAAACTACATTAAAGTTTTGCTTGAAGGATATTCAAGAGAAACTAAACCACATTTAGGTTTCACTTGAGGGACATGCAAGATAAACTAAATCACTACAAATTAGATATCCAGCCGTTTAAGCCAGGCAGACCGGGCTGGAAGATATCCAGGTGAAATAAACCTGTTTGGAGTATATCAAAGGAAAACTAACATTTATACTTAGCGTGGAGTATATCAAAGGAAAACTAACATTTATACTTAGCGTGGAGTATATCAAAGGAAAACTAACATTTATGCTTAGCGTGGAGTATATCTAGGAGAAAAACTAACCAACATTTATGTTTAGCTTGGAGTATATTCAGGAGAAACAAGCTTGCTTGGAGTATATTCAGAAGAAACAAGCTTGTTTGGAGTATATCAAAGGAAAACTAACCAACATTTATGTTTATTTTGGAGTATATTCAGTTGAAACAAGCCTGCTTGGAGTATATCTAGGAGAAAAACTAACCAACATTTATGTTTAGCTTGGAGTATATTCAGGAGAAACAAGCTTGCTTAAAATATATGAAAGAAAAACTAACCAACATTAATGTTTAGCTTAGAGTATATCTAGGAATAACTAACCCACATTAATATTTCACTTCGAGGACATCCAGGAAAATTTAATCCACTTTCATATTCCCCTTGGGGTATATCAGGGGGAAATTAAACCATATTTATGTTAACTTTGGAGGATATCCGGAGGAAAACTAAACCACTTATAGGTTCCCCTTGAAGAATATCCAGAAGAAACTAACCCACATTTATGCTTCATATGGAGGATATCCAGGAGAAATTAATCCATATCAATGTTTCTCTTAGAGGATATACATAAAAAAAAATTAACAGGAAGAGGGATCAAAGCCCTTTCATTTTTGCCCTAATTCATTATAAATTACTGATACAAATTATGTGTTGATATTCCATCCCGTAATTAGAAAATATTTTAAAAAAACGTATAAAATAGAATCAATCTACAACAAAATACTGAGAGTAATAATATAACCAGTATTAATTGTTATAAATAAAGCAATAAAGGGAAAAGGATACTTGATGAAGTTTTATGTATGAAGATGGATATTAAAAAGATCAAATATTAAAAATTCTTAAAATCTAATAACTTTTTTAACTTTAAAAACGTTTAAATTTAATTTTTGTTCTTATATCTCAGATTAAGATAATCATTTTAAACTACTTACTATTTTAATTACATCTAGATTTTATAAAAATTAATTACATTAAATAATGCTCAAAGACAGCTTAAGAGTGCTGTATCAATTATAATTGCGTTTTTATTTATAGGATAATGAAGATGGAAATATAGTCATTTCCGTATTCATTATCCCATCTTCTAAAATCTAATTACTTAATTTACTTCATCCCACTATTGATGTTAAAAATATTTCTGAATAGAAATCCATTTTCTTATAATTAATGTAAAATAATATAAAAAATTACTCTTTTTAAAAAGAGAAAAAAATTATGTACATATTTATTCTACAAAATATATACTCAGAAATTTGATTTCTTTCCTCTATAATGTTATTTGTGTAGCTAATTTTACATGAAACGAAGTGAAACAAACCTGTTTCAATTTATTTTTCTAATGAATACACCTACATAAACGAAAAAAAACGAAATAAAAAGTCACTTGTATGAAATTTAAAATATATTTTATGATAATTATGAAATATGGAAATTTAAAATCTTGTTGACATTACAAAAAGTCTGTTGGATTTTAAAAGTTATAATAGAATTCATATTCTCTTTCCGAAAAGTTAAAATTGCATGCTTGAAAGATTCCACTCTTGGTAAAAGACTGGAATCCTTTTTGAAAAATAAAATAACAAAGGAAGATGACATAAAGTATTTTCTCCGAGGAAAATAATTTATAGAATTTTAATGAGATAATTAATTGGAATTTAACAAACTCTTTATTAAATAGAAGGAAATCTTTTATTATATGTAAGTTTAGTTATTAAAATTTTTTCTAGTGAATAGAAACACTAATAATTTGTTTTAAAGCGCATTAATTTACTTATACTTCTTTATGGTGAAATTCAATTTTTATAGAATTCATAAACAATTTATTAGTTGCTTTAACTGTAGAAAAGGTATTGTCGCTTTAAAAACAACGCTTTTTAATCAAAATCGTTATCGAAAACGATAAAATAAAGATAGAATTTGTATTTTATCGGTAAATTTTAAGGAAAAAAAAGATAAGGTTGTTTTAAAATGCTGAAAATTTAATTTAAGTTTTTAAAGTTAAGCTATTGTGGAACCTACTATTCCCATTTTCGTTCTATGTGGGCGACTATGTGGGCCTAGCTATTCCCATTCACGAGCTACTATTCCGACCTTTCTTCTCTGTATTAAGGTTTGTACACAAATTGAAGTAACAGGTATCGAATGGGAGAAGTCCACGTTCAAAGGTGAATACCGGAAACTATCCCATCAATACGCGTCTCACCCCTTAATGAGATAGAATCGTCGAAATGTGGTTGTCTCAGACTCCGTTGTCGAACTTTATTGCTTTTAGCACCAAAATAATTCCACACACTAAGGTCATATAAGCATTCGATTTATAATATTTCCAAAAGTGCACTTCTCATCATAACTTTCATGTTCATGTTCCATAAATACGGATGTAACGGCATGTTAGTTTTCCTGACACTAGATGGCTTCTCTAGTCAATTAATATTTAATGATCTAGCAATTTTAATAATATTAATATAATAATTAGAAAATTGTAAATTCCTTATAATATTTACTGAAATAATAATTATTAATTTTTATAGCAAATATTCTAAGTTCATAAAATGTTTTTTGTATTTTCTTTTTAAATATATTTTCTGTTAACGCAAGGTGATAATATCTTAACTGCTCGATAGCTTAACTGCTTGTAAATAATGTTTGGTGCTCAGATTCAAGTCTGGCGTCGTTTTGTGTAGTTGTTAAAATTTGAACTCAGCAGTTGTCAAATAAATCCTATAGAATGTAGGAAATGTTATGTTCTTGAAGTTGTGTTATTAATAACTATTTACACAACACAAAGCCCATAACACGTATATTAACATGCTTTTAAGCGATCAATTTATAATGTTTCTCCCACCGACCCTTCAAAAAAAAAGGGATCTCATCAAAAATTTAAGTACTCTTTTGCAAGAAGACAAGTGAAAAATCGATTACAAAGCCCTCTTGACAAAAACGGGAGCAAAATTAAAACAAAAAACAACTCGCAATTACTGGTCATATTTATAAATGAACAACTTAACGAAATAAATAGAAATTACTCAAAAAACAAAACAAGCACTCTTTTTTTATACGTGTTTGAAAATGAGTTTCGAGATAAATTTTAAAACATTGCGATATTTAAGAAATTTCACCCTTCTAAGTACCTCCGCAAATAAGATTTCTTTCAAAAAATAAACGCCTTAGACTGATGGCTTCGTCGATAACATTTAATAGCCCTTAATCTCGGAAGTCATCGTTTGATGTATAAGGCAGGGGAGGACAACAAGAGATAGAACGAGTTGTTTCTTTCCCGCCGAAAGAAAATAACTATCGCAACATCATCTTAACCCGTCTCTTCTTCTTTGCCATAAACTCTTAATAATCTGGTGCTCTCCTTTTTGAAAGTCTTCTCGGCATAACAGCCCCTCCGACAGCGTGATAAATAGACGCAACCCTTTAGAAGACGAAACCCATAAAAATTGTCCCAGAGGCTAAGGAATTGTCCATCACTCACGGAGGATGGGCCCACCATTATGTATAAACAACTGGAGAGCCTCTCTCTTAAGTTACAGGACGCCTCCTCTCCCACTCAGGCGGAGATCGGAAGATAGATATATATGTGGTGTCTTCATTCCTTTAAGAGAAGAAAAGGATGGCGGGCTTAGAAGCTTTCTCGTGTAGGGCCAATTCGCGCGCTCTTTAATTAAAGCCCTCACAGGACCATTTACTGTAACGAGGCCGGGTACCGGGATTAGGGGTCAACCGCGTGTTTACGGATTTTTGTTGAGTCCGCTTATTGGTTCAGGAGTAAACACCATTTCCCAATGCTAAGCAGGAAATCATTAGTATTCACAGGTGTGGGATTTCAGTTGGGACTGGCGAATGGTGTTGGTGTCGAGTGAGGTAAGGCCAAATGGGTAGGCTATAAATGGGGTGCTTTACTCTCGAAGGTAAGGGGTTCTTTTCAAAATGAAAAAGGATTTTGTTCATCATACATCGAATAAAGAAATGGATTTCCTGAATGATAGTTCTGTATCTAATACCAACCGGACTTTCAAAGATCATAATTATGTTTTCTTACTTTTTTGTACTATTTTATATTTATATTTATTTCAATTTCGTTATTTTCTGTGGTTTAACTTGAAGCTGGCAAATGGTGTTGAAGTTGAGTGATATATTCTAATGGTTAGGCGACAAATGGGTACTTTACTCTCTAATGTAAGGGTTTCTTTTTAAGATTCTTACTTTATTGTGCTATTTTCTAGTTATATTTTTACTATTTTGCTCATTTCTCGGATTTAACTTGAAGCTGGCGAATGGTGTTGATGTCGAGTGAGGTAAAGTCTAATGGGTAGGCGACAAATGGGATACTTTACTCTCGAAGGTAAGGAGTTCTTTTCAAAATGAAAAAGGATTTCGTTCATCATACATTGAATCAAGAATTGGTTGTCTCGATGGATAAATCTGTGTCTTTTAAAAATCCGATTTTTATGCGGAATTATTGATCAAGTTAAATCCCAGACTTGTGAATACTAATGATTTCCTGCTTAGCACTGGGAAATGGTGTTTACTCTTAAACCAATAAGCGGATTCAACATTTTTTGTATTAATTTCTATTTACATATTTACTTTTTTGTTATTTTCTGAAATTTAACTTGAAGCTATTGAAAGGTGATGATGTCCTGGGACATATTCTAATGGGTAGGGACAGATGCTTACTTTACTCTCAAAAGTAAGGGTTTCTTTTTGAGATTCTTACTTTATTGTACTATATTCTATTTACAATTTTACTTTTTCGTTATTTTCTGGGATCTCAGTTGCAGCTGGTGAATAATGTTGGTGTCGAGTGAGGTAAGTTATAATGGGTTATTAGTGAGGTAAGTTATAATTTAGAGTTAAGTACCCCATTTGTTATAATGGCTACAAATGGGGTACTTAACTTTGAAATCTAAGAGATCTTTCTAAGATAAAACGAGATTTGTTCATAATACATAGAATCAAGAATCGGATGATCTGAAGGATAAATTTGTATCCTTTACCATTCTGATTCTTTTATTAAATTATTGATCAAAGAATTAAGAAGTACTTTGCAATGAATAATTATGCACACAATTATGTTTTCTTACTTTATTGTACTATTTTACATTTACATTTTCACTATTTTGTTATTTCCTGGGTTTTAACTTGAAGCGGGCGAATAGAGTTGGCGGCGAGTGAGATAAGTTCTAATGGGTAGGCGACAAATGGGGTATTTTGCTCTCAAAGGTAAGGAGTTCCTTTTAAAATGAATAAGGATTTCGTTCATAAAACATTAAATCAAGAATTGGATGTTTTGAAGGATTATTCTCTATCTATTACCTATTTGATTTTTATGTGGAATTACTGATCAAAGATCATAATTAAGTTTTCTTACTTTTTTGTACTATGTTATATTTACATTTTTACTATTTTGTTATTTTCTGGGGTTTAGCTTGAAACTGACGAATGGTGTTGATTTCGAGTGATATATTCTAATGATTAGGCGACAAATGGGATATTTTATTCTTAAAAGTAAGGGGCTTCTTTTAAGATGGAAAAGGAGTTCGTTCATAATACGCGAATTAAAAAAATGGATGTTCTGAAGAATAATTTTATAGCCTTATTATTCCTTTAAAATTCAGATTTATATGTATAATTACACATCAAAGAATTAGGTAGTACTTCGTAATGAATAACTATACATATAAACTTGCTTTCTTACTTTATTGTACTATTTCATATTTCATATTTTGTTATTTTCTGGGATTTAAGTTGGCACTTGAATGGTGTTGACGTCGATTGAGGTAAGTACTAATGGTTAAGGGACAAATGAGGTACTTTACTCTCAAATGAGGTACTTTACTCTCAAAATGATGTAAGATGAAAAAGGGGATTGTTCTTAATACATCGAAACGAAAGTCCGATGTTCTAAAGGATAGTTCTGTATCTACCAACTATCTAATTTTTATGTGGAATTACTGATCAAAGATCATAAATACGTTTTCTTATTTTTTTAAAACTATTTCATATTTACAACTAATCATATCAGAACATGATGTTGTTTTGGGATAAGGTTTTTGGCGTCAACGAAAATCCGTAGACGGAAAATAAAAATTTTAATGTTCGCACGAGCATCTTTAAATTTTAGTTACGTGCTGCCAAGGCATTTATAAAAGCTTCGATTAAAGAAATAAGTTAATGACTACAGCAAATAAAATCTAGAAAAATGTCATTTTGAGCACGTGATGGTATGAAATGAAATAAATATTAAATGGGATATTTTTTAAACAATAAATGCGATTAAAAAAAATTTGATCCTTTGCCATACTAAAGTGAACTAATTCAATGAAGTCCTTAAAATGAATAAAAATATGATTTAACTTGCACGAACATGTGGTGCTTGGCAGTTCAAGAAATTATGTTCTGACATGATATATTAAATTATGCATAGCAGATTTAAGTTTAATCTTTTCACTTTTTATTTTCTGGGGTTTAACTTGAAGTTGGCGCATGGTGTTGATGTCGAGAGAGGTAAGTTCTAATGGGTATCTGACAAATGAGTTTTTTACAATGTAAGGCATTGTTTTGAAGATTCTTATTTTTTAGTACAATTTTACATTTATATTTTCACTGTTTCCTTATTTTCAGGGATTTCAGTTGGAACTGGCGAATGGGGTTGTTGTTGAGTGAAGTAAGTTCTAATAGGTAGACGACAAATGAGTACTTTACTCTCGAATGTTTTTTAAAAAGATTATTACTTTTTTGTACTATTTTATATTTTTATTTTACTATTTTGTTATGTTCTGAAATTTAAGTCAGCACTGGCGAATTGTGTTGATGTTGGTTGAGATAGTTCAAATAAGTCGTAGACGATTGAGGTCACGACCTTCGTAATACAAGGCCTCACAACCTGTTTGTGACGTCACACGGTGTGGATGATTGACTGCCGTGAGCAGAATCCCCTCTTCCTCGATGTTTATGTAGATTTTGAATTCACTAATAATTACTTTAATTAATTACTTTTATTTCATAAAATAGCTCATTCTTCACAATGGTAAGACATTTTTCTTGCATAAAATTCAAGATGATTTATTTTCCCCCAGCGTCAAAAAAGCAACAGAATGGTAGAAAATCTTAAGATCCTCTATAGCTTATTGACCATTTAATAACATTCAAATTTTCTAAGATTTGAATCAAAATGCATATTAGATATATGCATTATGGTATTATCATTTGTTTTCTACTTGTTTTAATAGACAATTTTTTTATTTTATTAAAAATCATTTTATCTTTTTGTTAAAAAGTTTTTTAAAAGCTTAAAATTAATCATTAAAACTTTTAGATTTTTTTTAGTTTAGTGGTAGGTAATACATGCATTTCATATAAGGTAAAATAATTGTTTACTTCTCAAATTACTTAATTGATTCCAAATGTAATTTTAATATAAAATTTAAATTTTACACCAATTCAAAAATAAATTACTTTAACAGATTTGTTTTTTCACATTAAAAACTGATTTCATTTTATATATTAGCAATTCATAACAATTTAATAAACCAAACTTTATTATATCTGAATTTACCAAAAAAATAAAATAAAACACAAATGAAAAAAATCACACACTATTAGAATCATAATATTTTATTTTCAGAAAGCCAATAACTAAATACATTTGTTTTCAAAACTTTATTACAAATTTCATACAGACAAATGAAAGTAATGAAATAAAGTTAAAATACAAAATTACTAATAAAGTTAATTACAATATTTAAAAAATTATGATAAAAGTTGATTAACAATTTAAAACAATATTACTTGTTATGCTTGAAAGTTAATATGCAATAGTTCATTAAATAATACTTAAAACCAACTGAACATTTTGCCTTTCCATATTTGATGGAGCAAGTGCTTCAAAACTTAATTTAAAACCATATTTAACAAAGCTATCAGATTCTAAGTTATATTAATCTCTTATAGTTAAAAATTGAGCTGTTTTAAAGTTGGCTATATCTTTTACTTCATGAACTAAATCAAAATTAGGATAGGAGAAATATTTGCCATCATTTGTTTTTATTTAACCAGTTGTTTCTCAAACACTTGAACAAATGAACAGGGTTTACAACAAAGAAGAGTAGTCTTAATTTATTAACTGGGTGAGGATAACAATAAGATAATTCTGGTGGATCAATAAAAAATCCAACAGCTTTCCTATTAACAATTATTGTCTGTAATAATACCAAATCCAGCAATGGTAAATTGTCTGGTAAATTCAATCCAACAATTGCTTTTTTAATAAATTCATGCAAAATTTTCCCCGATATAGAATGCACTGGCAGAACATGTACATCTTTATACTGGGATGCAATACTTTTGATCATCAAAACTTGGGCACTAGAAGCAGAAGTTTCAGAATCATATGACATACCAGTTACACAATTGCCTTTATATTCAAAATATTCCTTTATGTGCACTTTATCTAATAAAGTCACAATTTTGTCTTTCTCCTGCAAATATTTAATTTTCTGTTTTATGTACATCAAAAAATTTGAGTCTAGTTGTTCGAATTGTGGGCTAATACTATATTTTGAACGCAGATGATTTATAGTATTTGGATAAGGCAGTAACAAATAACCACTTTGTCAAATGAATTTGTATGCACAAGGTGCTATAGTATAAAGTAAAGATGAAAATATAATGTCAGATGAATACCTGCGTGTATATTTATTATTTCCTCGAAAAGAAACTTGCTCCATCAGAAAATTAATTACTTGTGAGTTAATGTCAGAATTTTCAGAGGGAGTCTTTAACAAGTCACAAATTAACTGGACTGGGTCTTTTACTTCAACATTCCTTTTTAAATCATATATAAAATTTTCTAAATGATCTAGAATTTCTACAATTGTACCCAATTTGCTCATAACAAGAGGAAAAGAAAAATTGCTTAGATTTCTAACCATATGATGTACAACATATGCTTGAGCTTCTAATTCAGAAGAAATCAATAAAGAACGACTTACCTTAGGAGCTTCAAAAGTATCTAGATAAATAAAAATAATTTCTTTTTACACTACACTCCATGTATTTAATTTAAAATCTTTACATTTTAAAATTAAGTCAGAAAATTTTTCAATTTTTTCTATTTCATCCTTTTTTATCATATCCTGGAGACCGTTATTTAAAGCAGTCTTTAAATTGTCCATATCTTTGTGTGTTGCTTTATCCATTGGAGTTTCTCTTCTTGCTTTTGATTCAGAGGAAAAGTAAGTGGGTAAATTAGGGAAAATTGTAGACACAACACCAGATGCAAGCCTAGAAAAAAAAATTAAATTCTTGAGATAAAATCACAAACAGAATAGATGTTTTTTAGACTTAAAATGAAAGTTAACATATGTTGGACAGTATTAAATAAAATCATATTGAGTATTCTCTAATAAAACTAAATCAAAAAATATTCATTCATCCAAGAAACAGTTCAACATTATGTTGGAATATATAAAACTATTATTTCTCAAGTAATCCAATATTCCACATGAATTAATCATTCGATTTTATAAGGTGTGAAAAAAGGATTTTAAAACAGTAACTTATTATTCTTTTAAAAGCTTCAGATATTTTGTGCAAGTTGCATTCATTTATAATTGAAGATTATGTATAAGTAATGATTTTTAAAAATAACAATATATATTAACTGTTTTATATATAATCTGATGACTTATAGAACAAATAAAAACTACATTTTTTTAAGCCTGTATAAAATTCACATTGTTCATACAGCTATTTCTAACTTTACATAATATTCTAGAACAAAATATAAATTTATTCTTCTACAGTATATAGTCATGATATAGATATATATTATTAAAAATTGTTTTATTACTAATTAAATTATTTTAAATTTATGAGTGCAATAATAACATTAAATTACTTAAGTACTTTGTAAGATTGCAGTAATAATTATAAAAAATCTCTAATAAATTTACCTTTTGTACACCAGTGGTACTTGAATAAGTTCTCTTGTACTTTCATTAAATGCTTTTCTAACAGTCAAAAACTGATTTTCTTGAAAATGTTTAGCACACACCTACAAATACAAAACAACAAAATTAGGCCTATATCATACAATATTATAAATATATGTATAGCAGAAAAAACACAAAAACAAAAAATTTTACTTATTAATAACAAAATGAAAGAAGACTACGAGAGGTAGCAATAAAGCAAAGAAAATTTTTATTTAACTCAAGCAAACAATATCAACGTAATTGGAAGTATAAGCAACTAAATGTAGAGCAAACAAAAATGACAGAAGATAAATGGAAATAGAAAAAAATTTTAAATGTTTCGCTGTTCAAAACAATTAATTAACTAAAAATTGTACCAAAAAAATCAACTTACCTTACTATATTTAGCTGGAACGAAATTGTCCCGCTCTATTGCAGAGATCCTGCTCTTTTAGTGTTACCATCACTTGGAAACGAAAATAGAAAGACAGGGGCTATTTTTTGTGTAATTACTTTTACAATTGGGAATTCAGCAAGCACTAGGCATCTTTATTGCGATAAATTAAAATTAATATGGTAAAAAATCATAAAATTTTCAAGCAAAACCATTAACACAATCGCCGATATTCACAACGACAACGATTATCCGCGCCCTTTTACACTTCAGAATTCTTGAAAGTTCATCCAAACTCGTGACGTCACGGGGTGAAAGCGCAAGCAGTTGTGAGGCCTTGTATTACGAAGGTCGTGTTGAGGTGCTTTATTATCAAAGGTAAATAATTCTTTTTTTAAAAAAATGGTTCGTTCGGAAGATATCAAGAATCGGATGTTATGATAAACAGGTTTATATCCTTATTATTTCTAAACCATTCTGAGTCCAATGGTGAATTATTGATGAAAGAATTAAACAGTAATTAGTTCTGAATAACTGTAAATATTATTATTTTTTCTCACTTTATTGTAATATTTTACATTTTCATAATTTTGCCATTTTTTCTCTTATATTTATTTTCTCGTATACGTTGAATAAAGAACGTGTAGTAATCGTTAAAAAATTCGAACTCATTATTTCCACGATTCTTCATCATTTAAATATCTCTGAGTTCCAAATATTTTCAGAATTCCTTAGACGTCCCAAACAATTTTTGTCATTGTATCAGTGTATCTATACACAAGCTAAATAAAATAAAATAAAGCAGTTTGCATGTAAGCAAAATAGATGAGTTAGATGAGAAAAATTTAGCATGTAATCAGTAGAGAGAAACTGTTTCCGATTTTAATGGAAGTCTATGAGATATCTATGAGTATCTTTGTAAACAAATTGTGGAAACTGTATTCAATTTTAATAGATATTGATGAGATGCCTATATATATCTATGTGAACAAGTTGTGGAGAGTGTATGCAATTTTAGTGGAAATTTACGAGATGCTTTAGTGTATCTTTGTGAATAAACTGTGGAAATTGTGTAACCAATTTTAGTGGATAATGAGAAGTCTATATGTTTCTTTATGAAAACTGTATCCAGTTTTATTGGGTTTCTATGAGATGCCTTTGTGTATCTTTATAAACTCTGTATCCAGTTTTATTGGATATCTATGAGTATGTAAACAAATTATGGAAACTGGTTCCAATTTTAATGGATATTTATGAGATGTCTCTGTATATCTTTGTGAACAAATTGTGGAAACTGAATCCAGCTTTAGTGGAAATCTAAGATGTTTTAGTGTATTTTTGTGAATAAACTGTGGAAAGTATATCCAATTTTAGTGGCTATCTATGAGAAGTCTATATGTATCTTTATGAACACTGCATCCAGTTTTATTGGATATCTATGAGATGTCTATATGTATCTTTATAAATACTATATCCAGTTTTATTGGATATCTGTGAGATGTCTAAGTGTATCTTTATAAATACTGTATCTATTTTTATTGCATATCTATGAGATGTCTATGTGAACAAACTGTGGAAAGTGTATCTAATTTTAGTGGAAATATATGCGAGTTCTATGTCTATCTTTGTGAACAAACTGCGGGAAGTGTATTTAATTTTAGTGGAAATATATGAGAGTTCTATGTCTATCTTTGTGAACAAACTGCGGAAACTGTATCTAATTTTAGTAGAAATCTAAGATATGTCTATGCAAACAAACTGTAGAAACTATATCTTATTTTAATTTAAAACTATGAGATTTCTATGTGCATCTTTGTGAACAAGCTTTGGAAACAGCATCTAATTTTAGTTCAATCTATAATATAGCTATGTATATCTTTATAAAAAACCCATGGAAACGGTATGTAATTTTAGTGTTTATGAGATGTTTATGCGAACAAAATGTGGAAATGGTATCCGATTTTAGTGGAAATCTATGAGATGTCTAAGTGTATCTTTGTGGACAATTCAGTGAAAATAATAATTTACTGGTGTAATTATAAGAAGGAAATTTCTCATACGAATTTCATAAATACAATTTCATATAAATATTTAACAAGTCCATAAATTTCTATATGGCGATTCCCATACATCTGGAATGATATTTACTAATAAAATTTATAGACAGAAATGTTTTCAATTTTTAAATAACTGGCATCATAATTGAATACAGACACTGTAAAAATTATAAATATCCCTTTATCGTCAATTTATTTTAAAATAAGAAACCATCATCTAATTAAAGATTTCTAAAATACAAAACCGTTAAATAGATAATTGTGTCACCGAATGTCACATTTTAGAAACTTCATTCTGTACATTTCTCTTGTGAGCTAGAAAAGAGGAGAAGACTCCGTATTTAAAATATTTGGAAATATCTTCGGAATTATTCTTAAAAGCAAAGGATTTATCCTCAAGAAACATTGCCACGTTTTGAAATTATAAATCCTTCACGAGAACTTTAAAAATTTACGTAACAATAAAGGATGATGTCAGTAATGGCATTTATTTCTTTTTATGTGAGAGCAAAACTTTTTTAAATCTTTGACACGATACTTGATTGCTCTTGATTCAATACTCAAGATGTTTTTTGTTTGTCACCGGAAAAATGCGGAGCTCTTGCAAATCAATTAAATCAACATTTTAATTCCAACTTCGGAGTTTATCTCGAGAAAGGAACAATTGAAACCGGAAAATGTAATACTTCAGCAACGCCAAACTACGTTCTCGGTGTCTCAGGATATCATTTCGGAATGAGGGAAAAATGAAATCAAATCAAGTTATTTTTTTAAAAAAGATGTTACTTGGCATTCTATAGCCGGAATTCGATTTTTCGTGAGCTTTAAGGGGTTTTCCAGAAATTTCGTAGCCAAATATAATTTTGTTTCTCTCTCTCTGTGCAATGAAACTGAAAAATATCTCCGGAGGTAACTAAAAAAATATGCATTATTGGTTGAATAATCTAAAGGATATCCCAAAATTAAAGCCAGATTTGAATTTACCACTTTTCGTCCTGTAAAGTATCAAGCAACCCTTTAAAAACCATTTCACACCTGATAATAAAAGGTTTGTAAAAATGGAACGTCACACGATAGAATAACATGTTAGCGCAAGGTTTCAGTTAAACAAAAATACACACAATTTTTTCATTAAATTGTAATATTTTTTTTTTGAATTACAAAGTATACAGGGTAATGTTATGTAGAGTAACAAATATATAGGGCAAATAGCTTTCATAGCTTTGCTGACACATAAGCACTAGTTTGTCGAAATTTTCCATGATCATTTTGCATAAACGTGCCTGAATTTCGATGATTCAGCATTGAATTACCTCCTTCAATGCACGCTTGCTTGTGGACTTATTAGCATGAACCTTTGACTTCAAATGACCCCTTAAAAAGAAATCTGATGGTGTTAAATCACACTTTCTGAGAGGCGAATTCTAAATTCTAATTTCTGAGAGGCGAAACTCAAATTTCCGAAACTTTCATTGTTTATGAAATGTTGTTCATCCGTGAGAACTCTTGTTCTATAGTATAACGTTCCATTTTTATCTGCCATAAACTTTCAGCTATCAAATGGTTTTTTAAAATAGAATTTCCAATACTTAACTGCAAAAATGGTGACAGATTCAAATATTGCGTTAATTTTGGGACATCCTTTAGAAAGCTTCTGAAAATAAAGAAAATATTATATTCAAATAGATTTTTATAGGCATTTTTATAAATTCAAATTTAGACAAATATTAAAATAATCTGTAATAATCTGTAAGTAATCTGTAATCCATTTCGAAAGCTAGGCTTTCTTTATTTTTGAAATATTCTTCAACAATGAAAACATGTTTGTTCTGTCGTGTAACACTCTATTTTTGCTATCACCAATCAAAAGTTTTTTTTAAATGGTTGCCAAAACTTTATTGCAATTTTACAACACTTTATTTATTATTAAATATGTCTTCATCGAGTAGAAAAAAAAGGATAAATAACATTAACAACTCTTATTTATTAACATTAAATTATTTCAAAGTCTGTTAATTTCTTGTGCTCAAAATACTCTCTGAAAATTACAATGCACAATAAAACTGGACTTTCAAACTGGACTGGAAAACTTTCAACATTTATGAACGTAATCATCAAAACATTCAACATTAATATCTTGATAAGTCGTTATTCTAAGTTATCCTTGAATCCAAAAAACACAATTTTTAAACAGATTTGTTTGTTTGGGGAGATAATAATTAAAGAAAATCTGATCTAAATAAGTAAAATTTGGTTTTTGATTTTTATATTAAAATTATACATTTCTTTGAAATTAGGATTAAAGTTCTCCTAAAGGAATATTGTTAATTTTAACGTTTGTATCTATGAAAATATGATAATTAAAACTTAGTTAGAGAGATGAAATTTGGTTTAGAAATTGTTTTTAGAGAATAGATTAATTGCCCATGAACTCAGAAAAAGATGATAATAGGTCAGTTTTGTCTGTTTTGAAAATTTATCTTACTTAGTAAATAATTATTTAATTATGTCACTAAATATCTGTTACTTAGATTTTTTAAATCCAAATTTTAATTTGCTACAGTCAGTATTTGCAAACGAATACACTTTCTGAATTCCGTATATTTTTTAGGGTTAAAATTTAATGTTTCAATGATCAGTCAAGGCAATTAGAGTACGTGGTATCCAAAGGGCTAGATCTTCTTCTTGTGTACAACCGACCATCCTGCCACTACTGAAAGTAACAAAATTGAGAGAATTTGTTGTGGTTAACAATATCCATCTTTACATTAACCGAATTTATCAAACTGATATTTACCCGAGAGGTAATTAGCCCCAAAATGGTCAAAAGCTGAACACCTCCTCCTCTACGAACTTTCAAACAGTTGGCAAAAAATTGACAATTTTTAACACCATATCATTCAAAGTCTTAAGATTACCAGTGTCTATCTGAACTGAACTCAAGTCATTATTTTCAAATTGCAGATGTTTTCGATGTTCGGGGATTTCTGTGCATTCTTTTACTTAGTGGTAAACAGTACCGATTCCTCCACAAATGCATTTATTTTCCTGCATTCTTCCAAAAAAGGAGATCTATTTGAAATTCCGAATCTAATAGCTTAACGGAAATAAGCACATATCATTTATCCTCCTAATTTTATAAAACGAAATACAAAAAACAAACAAAAAAACAGAAATTTTACAAGCATCGGACAAAGTTGTGGAGAGAATATGTTACTTAATCTTTATATCTTAAGAAAAACTGAATAGCCATTTCTTGTTACTGGAATTAAGGTATAAATATAATTTTATTCAAATTCTCATGAGTTCTATTTTAGATTTGAAATTAAAATGGAAATCAACTTATTATTATTTGACAAAAATCAGAACTATAAAGGGCGTTTAAAAATTAACCTAAAATTTGAATTTACCATTATTCACGCTGCAAAGTGTTTCAAATCTATTAAAGAAACCATTTGACAGTTGAAAGTTTACAGTTAGAAAAATGGAGCATTGCAAAATATCACAACATGTTTCCATGGTTGAAGAATATTTCAAAACTAATGAAAATCTGGTGCCCACAGTTCAAAAATTTGAGAATTGGCTTCCAAGATCACGGGATCTAATAACATTGGATTTCTTCTTATGACTTTGCTTTACAAAAAAGAAATGTTTTAATCTATTGCAATCGAAAGTGAAAGAACACATCTTGATAAGTTGTTTACTTACATGTTATACTCATGATATAAGAATATCAAAGTTACTTCAAACACTGAAATTTATAATTATAAATTAACTTTAAAATATCATAGAAATATTTTTAGCACCAAAAATTGCAGCTTGAACATGTTCAGAATAGTTTATAATTCTTTATAAGTATTATGTTACTTTGATAATTAACGAAAGTGTCGAAACAGTACTGAATATTTAAACACTTCTTTATGTTTCTCTGATTTCTACGAAGCCTATGTACTTCCTCTTCCTAACTCATAGCAAAAAATCTTTCTTAAGTACTTAAGACGGTGTTTTTATGCCTTCTTGTTACAACTGCATTTTAAGGATACCTCAGACAAAAGGACTTCAGCATTATTTCTCGAATATTATCTTCCAAAAAATATTTTTTTTCTGCAATAAACAACATTTTTGCTCCTAAATTAATGGCTCTAAAGTCTGTGGAGACACTGTAATTAGTTGCAGACAATGCTAAAATGGAAAGAAGATTTGAGCCCTACGGTTAAATCTAGTTTATTAAAAATGCATAAGCAGCTGGTATTAAATGTCAACTAATTTAGTACAGAAGTAGAAAAAAGTATGTTTATAGTTTACATTGTCGAGTAGTTATTGTAACATGGAGAAAAAAGCATACTATGTTTTAAAAAAATGACATTCTTCCATGAATAAGAAGAGCACATTTTTGCTAACATGCATTTTAATTTTGCAAAAATGTGTTCTATTCTGGGCAATAAAAGTTGTGCTGTAAACCCTTTCATAATAGTTTAAAATGCTTTACCTTCATAATAATTAACTTTTGTTAACATTTTTATAAAGTTAATTAACTTTCCCAAGAAAATTTTTTTTGTGTTTTCTACAATTTGTTTTATATACAAAGAAATATATAACATGTGTCACTTTCGTATATGAATAAAATATTTCCTCTGTATCCCAGTTATATAAATATAATTAGCTTTTTTGCACATCAGATTCAAGTTTATTTTAGAAGGGTTTTTTTTCTAAAAATATGTTTTACTCTTTAAAAAGAAATGTTTGTTAAAACCCTAACTATTGAAATGAATAAGATTTATTTTTAAATTTATTATATTGCTCCTCTGTCTGTCATGTTTCAAAATAACTAGTTGCATATAGCGAACATCTAGTTCACCAGGGATGTTGATTATATTTAAATGCAACAAAATCGGGTAGATATAAATTCATGTCTCTGATTCCTCCAAATTATAAGAATACT
>JAOUZG010045806.1:952626-964785 GCA_026289955.1 Argiope argentata | reverse complement strand
ATTTATATATTTTTGAAAATGCATCAAATATTTCCCTGAAATAATCTCATGAGAAGAAAAGACAAGAAAAGATTAACTAAATTAAATCTTGATTAAATTCTGCAGCGTAAGAGTTATCTAATTAAATAAGGAATTCTCTTTTAAAACATCTTTTGTTATTTCATTCCAAATAAACTTTTCTCATGCCTCGAGGGCAATTAAATATCTCAACGTTACACGTACCTCTTCTCATCGCAGTTCACTGACAAAGCGTAAACTCCAACTTTTAATACTTGAAAAACTAATAGTTTGTTTCTAGCACGTGAAGTAAATATGCGAGTATTAAACTTCCATTTGCGAATTATTTCTAATCGTCATTTTCATTTATGAATTTAGAAGAGAGTTTAAATATTTCTGATTCGAAGCCAATTATTATTTATATACAATGAAACAAATATCTGAGTTCTAATATTCCGTGAAAAACTCTATAATGTTCAAAAAATGACTATAAATGCTACATTTCGAAAGTCATTATGGGAAAGATGGAGATAACAAACTGAGTTTTGGTTTTATAAATCATATTTTAATATATTTTACTATGATCTAGATTAATAATTCGACTAAGGTTAGACAAATCTTATATATACATTTTAAAATTTGTGCACAAAATAAAATGAAAAAGTAAGTTCAAAATAAAAATGTGCGAGTTAAAAGACAAAAATTTTAAGAAATACGTTTTTATTCCTTTTCTTTGCTTTTTTTTGCTGAATAATAAATAGATATGAATTAAACATTCTGTAGTTTAAAAATTTGCCAAATATTTTCATTAAAATCAGGCAGATAATTAAAAAAAATTTGTTTCGGTCTTAGTTCATGATTTAAGAATTAAACTACATTTTGATTAAACATCAGAATTTAACCGAGAAATAATATAAAGTTTTCAATATTTTGGATCGTGATAAATTAATAGAACTGGAAAAACCTTCTAAATATAAAAAAAAATGTTAATTCAACTTTTCAGAAACTGCAAAACATGTTATCGTGAATTGTAACAAAATATATGCATTAAATTGTAATGTATAAGTTTTTATGTACATATAAAAAATTTAAAAATCGGAAAAGCAGTATTTAAAATTGCAAAAAAAGCACTGAAAACATAAATTATGCAAATATAGAAATAGATGTAATTTTCCAAATATTCAACATAGAAACAAAATGCATATCAGAAAAAATCTCTTTATATATTATTGATCTCGAAGGAAAAATATTAGACAGTTTCGCCAAAAATTTTACGTATCATATATACATATATCCCTGCCGACATTCTGGCACAGAGGAAGCTTGTCTTCTCGTGATATGGGTGATCCGGGTTCTAGTCCCGGTTGAGGCATGGCTGTTCTTCTGTGTTCTATCTGCGAGATGTGTGGCTGTGCCTCCTGTAAAAAGGGGTTGTGCAAGCAAATGTGAGGAGTGTGTTGCTAAGTCGTACTCTTGGCCCTAGTTGGTGCTGCTTCAAAAACAAGAGACGCTCCTTTCGGCTTAAATCTGCTGCTGCATCAACGGGGGGCTTGTCCAACGGGGGGTATGAGATGTGTGAATGTACCCCCTCTGTGAAAAGGGTCTGGGCAAGCGAATGTGTGTTTGTTATCCTCATATGAGGTAATAGTCAAACTTCTTCCCTCGCGTGCACAGGGGTCCATACCTTCAGAAGATATTGCACACACTTTTTTCATTGTAAAGGGGACAGGAAATCATCATCATCATCATATGCCTCCTTCTAAGACCAAATAACTGAAATATGTCCCCCCCTTTTGTATTTACAAAGCATTCACTTAGATATAAATTTAGTGGTTTAAGTAAAATATCGATTTCTTTCCTACTTTAACCATTTCCTACAGGTGGTATTAAGGATTTTTTTAATAGCAGCGGATATACTTGTTTTCGAATTATATTTTTAAACAGTTTTTGAAACTTAATGAAGAAGTAGAAAGAGGCACAATCTTATTTTGAAAAGACGTAAGAAAAGGCGCAATCTTATTTTGTTCAAAAAGAATTTTTCTACTTTTTTTATAAAGCTGTATCATAGTTATAACTAAGTTAATTATAAATATTTTTTCTAATTATATAATTTTTAATATCGATTTTTTCTCTACTTTGACCGTTCCTTACAGGTAATATAAGCTTATAAGCTTATGCTTGTTTTCGAATTATTATATTTTTACAGTTTTCGAATCTTAATGCCAACTGTAAGAAAAGGTGCAATCTTTTTTGTACAAAAATATTTTCCCCCTTTTTTTATAAAGCTGTATCATATTTATAACTAATCTAATTATATATTTTCAAATTATATAATTTTTAATACCGATTTTTCCCCAATTAATGACCATTCTTTACAGGTGATATAAGGAATTTTTTTATTAGCTCTCTATATACTTTTTCTTGAATTATTATTTTTTAAAACAGTTTTCGAATCTTAATGCCAACTAAGAAAAGCCGTAAGCTTATTTTGTTCAAAAACATTTTTTCTTGTTTTTAAAGCTGTATCATTATTATAAGTAATCTAATTATATATTCTTAAACCCAATTTTATAAAATGGAAGTACTCACCTTTAAAAAATACTGCATTCGCAAATTTCAAGCATTTAGTTCATACTAGCGCTTACCCGTGACTTCGTACGAGTGGAAATTTTGAGGAGGGGGGGGGAATGTTATGTTATTAAAACCATAAGGGTACTTTTCCGTTTGTCGGACGCAAACGAACAATCGTCAAAGAAATTTGAGAAACTTTGGCGGAATTCTAAATTATTTGCTAACGGAAACATACCACTATAAGGATATATAAAAATATATATAGCTAACACAAATACAATTTATTTACAAAAACACACAGTGGAGCAGTTTTAATATATAGCCATTTTTGCCAAAAAAAAAATAGTTTGCCACCAAATTTTAGCGAAATGGCATTTACAGTCACAAGGTTTCGATGCCCGTTGCAGTAAATTACCGGAAGATAGAAAAAAATATCAATAAATGCAGTAATATGGAATGCACTAAAAATTTATCGAAAATGAGGTAAATTGGCAAAAGAAATAAGTACAGCAAGAAAAAAATCTAGAGAAATGAATAGGAAATAACGAATTATATTAACGCAAGAGCAACATAAGAAAAAAATGTAATAAACATTCCTTTAGAATAGTAAGATAATATTAAAAGAACATCAGAAATAGAAAAATAAAAACAAACGATTCAAAAAGCTCAAATAGACGTTTTCAGATTTTTTTTATTTTTTATTTTTGGGCGGAAAATTTAGTTTTTAATTAATAAAAAATTAACCACTCAATCAACCGGAGTATAAATTAGCCTATGCTCTTCTGTAGACTATCATCTATCTGTGTGCTAAGTTTCATTGAATTTCCTTCAGCCGTTCTGGCGTGATTGAACCCCATCATCCATCCATTCATCCAAATTTTCAAATTTATAATAGTAGTATAGATTATTAAGGAGTTACAAGTTCAAATCAACAGAGACAAAAAAAACAAGATATTATACACTTTCCCCTTATTTTTCTATCAATATTTACCCAACCCCTCAATCCTCCATTCACTGAAAATATAGTTAAAACATCCAATTCAATCTTCAACGACTGAATTTGAAGAATAAAAACTGCAGGTCATCTCCATAAGCGAATGTTTAAAAGCCCATTGGATCGTTTTAATGCAGATCGGGAGAAAATGCTGCGCTCTCCACGCATTTTTTTTCAATGCCTTTTTTTTAATCAATGCCATTTCAACAACGTATTTAATCTGAGCTCTTTTGAGTCCGCATGATATGAATGGCACCAGTTAACGAACGAAAAGAGGGAACATTGTACCAACTGAAAGATAGCGAACAGTTTTCTTATTTTTGGTTGGATTTTCTGATGGATATTTCTAGTAAAAGTATTTTCGCTTTCAACGGATTGGTTTTTTTTTCTCTCACTCTCTTCTATCTGTTGCAAAAATCATGCTCTAGAATGAATTAATGCTAACCGGAAATAGAAAAGACTTTTATGATTAATCTGCTTTCATTTAGCTGTTTGGATCACTAATGAAAGTAAAAATTAGGCTTAAGTTCTCAGAGAATGTTGAATTATCGGAGATTTTTGCATCTCAATTCGCTAATTTAGAGGGGTTTTTTATATCGTTCATTTGATTTCAACTTAAGAAATGAAACATAAAAGAGAAAACAATGCGGTGTAAAGAAAGAAAATTATTTTTTTATTATTTCTGATTAGTTTATTATACCTTTATTTGTAGCAGTTTTATGCAAAACGGAGTCAATATTAAATATACATTTTTAAACAAAAACAAAGCTTACAAAATATTTAAAATTTTTCTTTTTTTACGTTATTAGAATTTTTTATTACATTACCAAATGTTAGATCAGAAAGATGCTTAATTTTAAATATTAACTTTGTTACAGGAAATTCCTGTATTTATTTGAAGAATAAGTGCTAAGAAATGAGATATATACCGAAGTTGTAATTGTAAGCACCAAATAATTCAATATACTCTTTTTACTTTCTCGTATACGTTGTATAGAGAAAAATTTTCGAGTTTTTATTATTTAGCGAACACTCATTTTTCCAAAATATAAATGTTTGCAAAATTTAGTGATTCAAGTAGAAAAAATTTGCATTAGAAAAATATTAAAAATTATCTCAGAACTGAGTTTTACAGCACTATATATGATATTTGTACAGTGAAATAAATTCGAAATATTATTATCTAAACACATTATAGCACTGATGAAAAACCAAGTTTCAAATATTTCTTTTAATACTGAATTTTCTATAAGTTTTAACATCACAAATTTTCTTTTT
Source organism: Argiope argentata (assembly GCA_026289955.1). Taxonomy (NCBI): domain Eukaryota; kingdom Metazoa; phylum Arthropoda; class Arachnida; order Araneae; family Araneidae; genus Argiope; species Argiope argentata. Next base: position 959,945 of record JAOUZG010045806.1, on the reverse strand, counting down.
CAAAACCACACGGTTTTGCAATTTTTTTTTATTTGACTTTTTTATCTTTGATAAAGATAATTATCTATAAACAAGGTACTAACATATCCTTATTTATTAGATTACTTAACCTTAAAACAATTAACCTTATTGTTTAGATTTTCAGCATGTTTGTATTTAAAATTGCTGTACTACTTTTAAACATTTAAAGCTAACTTCATATGTCAAATAAATGTTAAAAATATTTTGCAGGATAAAATTTTAGGAATTCATCTGTAAATGAACTGAAAAACAAAACATACAATTGTTATTCTAGGCATTAAAGTACTGTTGGAATATTTGTGGAACAAATCCAAAAGAAAAAGAAAATAAACAAGCAAAATAGGAGAAGAATTTCTTATTTCAAGAGAAAAACATCGAAATTCTTTAAAACTATCTAGAAACAAATTTTCGAAATTTTTAGATCCCCGGGCTGAAAAAGAAAATCTTCGGAACATAAAATGTCTCTTCGAGTTAAAGAATGAATCCCTAAAAATTTCTGGATGCCGAGAACAATAACAAAAAAGAAGAAGAAGAAAAAGAAAAGGTAGAGAACTCTACTAAGGGATAGCCAGAAACACTTTTATATCACGATTTAGAATTAGATTATGCTTTCAACAGCATAGGTAAGGAAGTGAGATATTTTTTCCATCGGCTTCAGACTCTCGAGAAATTGAGTAAGAAGACTGAGTAACAAGGGACGATATTAGAAGGCTGAACAAATCTAATGGGGTCAAAATTGTCTACTTTCAGCACATTCTGAACATGCCATGAATCGAAATGAGTAAAGAGAGTCCATCGATAACAGTGTTATAAGCTAACTTATTGGCAGCAGTTTTGGTAACAGCTGAGTTGGTTTAGTGGCCTTATCCGTTTTCGTTCATAAAATACTAAGTAGTACGAACAAAGAGATTCAAAACAATATCACAAAATATGTTATCTTAATTTTCTATTCAACAAAGATAATAGAAAAAACACAATACAGAAGGTAGGCAAAAGCTCTGCATTAACTTTATTTGCAAGCTTAATTAAGATGAAGATAACGGGTCCACTTTGCAATCGAAAGAGGAGTGCAGTAACTTCTCCGGGTATCCCCTGACCCCTGACCACCCGAAGGAAGAATGATGAGGATGACACACACACATTCACTTGCACAACTCCTTTTTACAGAGGGGTACATTCACATACCTCACAGAGAACCACCATACCCTTACCGAGATTCAAACCCGAGACGCTTAGATTACGTGGAATGCTTGCTACCCCTGTGCAAGGACACCGAGGTTTAATCAAGTAAAACCAATAATAAGCTTCGATGTTTTTGGTAGCTTAAAATATCTGATTAGGTTTAGAGACGATTTTTAAAAAAAATTATATTTTTTTGCTGTGCAAAACAGCTGAAACAGAATTTAAAGATTAATATTAGGAAAAAATAAATACTTATTGCTAAGTTATAGTTGCAGTATGCACTTATTGCTATATTTTTGAAAAAACTGCATTCTAACTGAAAATATAGCAACATGTTCTATATTAGGAAAAAAAAGAATAAGTTAAAAGTCATGGAAATATTGAATTTTTATTTCTCTTATATACAACGTTAAGTTACATAAAATATAACATTTCACAGTATCAAAATTATTTTAATAAATAAAATTTTATGAGGATTTGAAGTTTTGGTTAGTGGTTTTTTTTGTCAACATTTTTCCATGTTTTGAACTAAAATGGTCTATAAAAAGTCTGAAAAAATTATCTTAAAATCTGAGATCCCTTATACTCTCAAAGATTTCTTCAAGAAATGTTATTGAATTGATTTTGAGATATCATACGTTTTGCTAAACAATCCCAGGGAAATATTCATTCTTTAGAAAATGTGTTTAAATATTGATAAAAAAGATTTAAAAAAAATGGCTGAGTAAGTAGAGAGTAAATATGTTGTTATGATGTGACTTATGGTACTATATGAACCCGCTGACAATTATGTATCAGCAATTTAAGCCGTGTGAGCATCCCTTATTTTATCAGTAGCTATGGTTAAGAATACGATTTAGATACTTCATTCGTCGCATTTAAATGTACATCCCATTTTTTAACAAGCAACACATTCACACGCCTCCCAGATAGAGCGCAGAAGAAGAATAACCATGCCCGAACAGGGACTCGGTCCTAGGACGCCCTGATAAAAAGGAAAGACGCGCTATTCCTATGACAGGGCGCTGGAAAAGAGTTATTATAAACATATTAAATATTATTTTGAAGAAATTTACGGTAAAAATAAGATAAATCACTCATTTTCGGCTAAAAATACACTATTCAAGATATCCTTTTTATTTGTTGTGCATTATTGAAACCACTCTATCTATAGTTTTAACTTACATGTTTTATAATCGATGAAATCTGAATTTTATTTTTAGATTATAAAAAAATTTCTTTAAAAGAGCATTTTTTCTGAAAAAGGCACCTTTACAAACAGATAATACCTTATAATGGCGTTTGAGTTCGTAATAACTATTGTATGTGGCCTTCCTAGTTAAAATGAGAATTGTCGTTGGGATAGAAAATTTCAAGCCAGTCCTTAGAAACGGATATTCGTAAACATTACATACATTAGAATGGGGACACCTGAATTTTCTGAAGTCATCCCTTATTTATACAGGCAAATTATAGATTTTTCATGAACTGACTATCTTTAATCCCTTATTTACACGTAAGCACACAGATCTTTCAATGTCAATCAAAAGAAGTAATATAAAAAAAGTAAATTTTTACTTAGGTTAATAGATAAAAGTTTTATTATCATGACAGGGCATGATGTTAGGTTTTGGCGTCAACAAAAATCCGTTGGTAAAAACATTGACATTGCATTTACCAAAAGCTCTGATTAAAAAATAATAAGTAATTACGGCAAATAAAACCTATAAAAATGTCATTTTGAGCACATGATATGAAATGAAATAAATAGGAAATGTGATTTTTTTAAAACAATAGATGCGAAACAAAGTTTTTTGGATCGTTTGCGATACTAAAGTGACTCATTCAATGAAGCAATGAAAATTATTAAAAATATAATTTAACTTGCGCAAGTAGGTGGTGCTTGGCAGCTCAAGAAATTATGTTCTGACATGATGCATTCAAATACGCATAGCAGATTTCATTTAAATCGTTTTTAGTTACTTTTGTTAATTAATTACAATTAATATGAATAATCTATCAAAAGAAATTATTGATTTTCTCCAGAATTGAAATCGCATTCTACACCTTCACGTGAAAAATATAGAAATTTCTCGCATTTTACAGATTGAGATACTGCCTGTCTATTGCAATTTTCAGTACGGCAAAAATTCTACTTAAATATTAAAAATCTTTAAATTTAATTACTGCATTAATACATGAAATATACTGTATTAACATCGAGTGTCATCCGTTACAATTTTTAAAAAACTTGAGTGGATGAATGAAAAGAATTTTATTAACGATTGAAGATTTGAACAAGATGAATAAATATAAAAAGATGCATTGTGAACAAATTGTAGGAATTCAATAACATACCGAATTGTTGGAAATCTATTCTTTGTCCTATTTATAAAATTTCTTTTTCGTAGCTTTTTTTATTTGTTTTGAAAGTGGTGTCTTCTCTGGTGCTTTTATCCTTTCTCTTTTCTGAAAGGGAATTACTAGATCAATTTGCATCTCTAATGCTTTAAAGAGTTGAGGTAGGGTACTTAAATCGTTCCTTGGTTTAATCGGAATCGTGTTCTCATTTCTATTAAATGTCTAAAAGGAAAATAGGTATTTTATATTACAAAAACGTATCTGTGGTTTTGAAAAATATGTTTTCAGACATGAACATCGTCAGTAGAGCCTTTTATCAAAAATAATGGCACTTGTTCAATTGTAAAAATTTAAAAAAATGATTAAAATGAAATCTGCAATGCATATTTCAATGTATTATATCAGAACATCCTTTCTTGAACGGCCAAGCACCACGTGCTCGCGCAAGTTAAATTATATTTTGATTCATTTTATTTGTTTCATTGAATGAGTCACTTTAGTATTGCAAACGATCCAAAAAACTTGGTCTCGTATTTAGTGATTTAAAAAATATCACATTTCCTGTTTATTTCTTTTCATATAATTCCGCGCTCAAAATGACATTTTTCTAGGCAATATTTATTGTAATTAAATAATTATTTTAATCAGAGCTTTTGTAAATGCAATGGCAATGCGATTTTAAAAGTTGAATTTTTGAGATGCTCGTGCAGATAACAAAATTTTTATTTTTCGTACACGGATATTTGTTGAAGCCAAAAATCTTATCCCAAACACAACATAATTTTCTGACATGATGAAAAACTACTATACTCGTAAAAAATATAATTGATTTAGTGCATTTTAGTTTAATAACATTGTTCTATTTCATTCTAGTTTAATAACATTATCAATTATTTATATGAATCGTAGTAATTTATAATTAGTAATTAATATAAAAAATTTCTTTGTTGACTTATGTAAGAATTGACTTTAGTTTATATATATATATATATATATATATATATATATATTACTTGTTTTTGATATACTTTCCTATTTTTGAACTCAAATTAAAACATTTTTTAAAGGATTATTATTTTAAAGACAGTTTTTTAAAAAACTAAATAATTCATTTGTTTAAATCTTTTATTCATTGAATCTTTTGGCTTCACAATTAACTGAAACATTTATTTCCATTTACAAATTTAAATGACTATCCTAAAGAGAAACATTGGGATAATCCTTTCTTGAATGTTTTTTAATACAAAAAAAATTGTAGAAAAGACAAAGAGATATAAATAGTGGTATTAAAATTCTATTTAAACAAACAGCCTAGAAAAATACTAAGAGACTAAGATTATTTCTACCATTAAAAATACAATTGGAACTCTTTTCTTCGCACTTCATAAAAATATATTTGTAAAAAGGGATACTAATTCTGTTTGCAGAGTTGTTATAATGTTATTTGCTTCATTTTGATATTGTTTAGTTTAATTAAATTGTAAATTTTTAATTTGTAATGTGATGTAAATTTGTTTCATTTGTAAAGTAATGTACATTTGTTTAATTTATAATGTAATGCATACTTTTTTATATTTTGATGTGATATACATTTATTTCATTTATAATATAATGTATATTTGTTTAATTTGTAATGCAATATACATATGTTTAATTTGTAATGTAATGTATATTTGTTAATTTTTAATGTAATGTTTATTAGTTTAATTTGTAATGTAATGTGTATTTGTTTAATTTTAATGTAATATACGTTTGTTTAGTTTGTAATGTAATATACATTTGTTAATTTGTAATGTAATGTATATTTGTTAATTTGTAATGTAATGTATATTTGTTAATTTGTAATGTAATGTATATTTGTTTGATTTGTAATGTAACATACACGTGTTTGATTTATAATGTATATTTAGAACATTTAATTTTTTTTAATTCACGAAATAAACAATTTTTTTAAAGTTTTTGAATTATATAAAGTCATAAAAAACAAATACATTTTTTGTAAAGAAATGAATGCCATAAATTGTAGGGTTAAGCTTTTAATTTTAATTTTTCAAACTTTAAAGCATATGCAAACTTAAGCAACCCTTTTCTCACGAAGTTTATAATAACGTAGATACACTCCTTCATAAAGGAACACAAATATTTACAAATCACTCAATTTAGCTTCCGCCCACTTTCAAAGGAAGATCCTTGGTCAATGTTTACACCTGCAGATAGAACTGTTCCATTCAATTCTGCATCCTCGAGAAAACCGAATCCGCGATTCTCTAAATCACTGGGATTATTGTTGACAAATTTGATTCTGCTACTCTTTCGGCCTTCACAAAAGACGTTTCAAGTCGCGTATCCCATGTGCTGCGACGTCTTACTTATCTAACATAAGAAGCAAAGTAAGGCTCTTTCCAAAATAAGAAACTTTGCTTATACGAGCGCCTCTTTTCTTTAAGCCGCTTTCCTTTCTGCTTTGGAAAAATAAAACTTGTCACTTGGCCATTGTGACAATTCCGAAGAAGAAAAAAAAGAAGCAAAGTAAAGTAAAATACGAGATTTGAAAGCTATACTGATGCAAAGGGAGATCCTAGTTTGTTCTTTTAGTTTTTAGATTTCTTTTCTTTTTTCTTTTTTTTTTATTGGGTGGTTCATTGGAGAACCTGATCACGAACCGATGTCGAGGGGGCAACGTGCACGTGCTTGCCATTGTCACTTCCGGGGCAGAGCCCAGAAGTGGAGGGTGGGGGAAGGAAGGGTGATTATTCCCTCCCTTTTCTATCAGTTATATATCCGCTCCACTTTAGAAATTGTTGCAGATCTAGATGTATTTACATCTCATTTTAATATCTCGATTTTAAAGATGCATTATCGTACAAAAAGGAATATAATTTGTGGAATAGGACAACTTTTTAAAATTCTTTTTTTGAAAGGAAAAGAAACAAATTTGCAAGATGTCACCTTATTTTTTATTTTAAAGTAGCCATACTTGGCGCATTTTTAGATAGACTCTTTTTAGGAATACTTTTTTCTAGTTAGCTTCCAAGATGTCTATTTATCACTGTGGTTTTAAAGAATTAACTTTTAAATATTTATGCACATTTTTTTTATAAACATAGCCTCTTTCGAAGTTTGACCACATAGCATTGTGTACGTAAAACAGAAATTTTAATAGAATTTGTATTAGTGTAGAACTTGTATCGATAATGAACCATGGGGAATTTCTTCGATTAACCATCCATGTAATAGGGCAAAGAAATGGCGCGAGTGTTAAAACTCTCCTTTTACTGCAACTATTTTCCTGTAACTATATTGATGATACAAAGATAGTTGAAATTTGATGAATTATTGGCTTATTATAAGAAACCGCTTTAGTATACCAAACGTTTTTTCAAGGCCAAGATAAAAAACAAAGCTACAAATTCGTTTATTTTATTGATTTTTTGGTGTATTTGGTGTATCAGGTGTATTGAAATTGAAGGACTGAAAGTTCGAGATTCCTAAAAAAATTCGTTGCTTATATGAGTTAGTTACATATATGCATTTAACAGTTTCAAAAAATTCTAATTTTGGTTTGTCACCAGAAATTTTTGAATCTTTTATTCTAATATATCTATATCTATATCTATCTATCTATCTATCTGTCTGTCTATCTATCTATCTATCTATCTATCTATCTATCTATCTATCTATCTATCTATCTATCTATCTATCTATCTATCTATATCTATCTATCTATCTATATATATATATATATATATATATAT